>MVGT01000576.1:11933-66519 GCA_002174775.1 Macleaya cordata
TTAATCGCGAAGTACAGGCCGTCCTTACGGACGGGCGGTTGTTGGGTGCCTAACACCTTCCCAACCCGTACCATGATCCCCTTATCCATTTCTCTGACCGCAGACCTTCATTTGGACTATCGCCATGGTTTTTCTTGGAAAACTAGTTTTAGGGTGATTTTCCAAAATCTTGGGTCCTGATTCCCATAAATCAGGTGGCGACTCCATACCCTTATCACATTCATTCACCCCCGCATGGGCGAATCCTATTTCGCGTTTTCCACGTGTTCATTCTCTCTCTTCTTCGGAGGTGGAGAGAGTGAGTGCGCTGGGAGGTGCTGGATTCCGACTCTACAGTCTGGCGACTCCACTGGGGAATTTAGGGATCAGACTTGAAAAGCAAGATTTTTAGGGAATAAATGATTGTACACTTCTCGGGCATGCACACATACACTGCATGTACCCATTCATTTGGATTTGCATTTCATATTCTTTGTAATCCTATAGGAAATAAAACCTGTGGTTGCGGTAGGTCTCGTCCCGACTGGGTGGTCATATGGGAATAACGACCGAAACTCCACACCCTCCGCCTTGTACTAACGACCAGTCTTCGGACTGTGAGGTATATCTTGCCGAGGTAACCCAAGCCTTTACCCTAAAAATAGAGTCTCGGTAAGACCATCATGCATATAGTGGCGATAGATGTATCCCAAGGAGTAACCCAAAGGATTGCATTCATGCCGCACAATTTCTGAGGCATAATCACAGTAGAGATTTTTTGTGTTACTAATCTCGCTGCTCAATGTGCATCTCTTGCTAGGTGCTAGGTATTCGCGGCAATTGGCCGGGAACTAAAGCAGAGGTTATAGGGTCAGAGGAATTAGACTGAGCAGACTACAGTGGTCGGTTATATAACTGGCCTGGGGTACAGTTCATGAAAAGAAATCGGTAGACAAGCTATCAGTTAGAGTGGTTTAGTTCACAGAGAGCGAGCCAACAGGCTGACAGAGTTTGGGTTAGACCGACTAAACGGTTGGTGAGAACTACACCAGAGATGGCAGATGACCCCACCGACACAGGGACCTCTGGGGCTACAACAACTCAGACAATTGATGAAATGATCAAGGCTATCCTTGCTCGGGTTTTAAGGGAAGATCTGAACACTCTCTTGGAGAAGATCGTGACTGAGAAATTAGCATCCCAAAGTCCTTCATCTGAGAAGACTCCCACGCCTTCAGAGGCAAGGAATATAAACGAAGGGCAGTGTTCCACTCCGGAACAAAGAAGGGCAGAAAAAGGGAAAGCTCCAATGCCAGAATCTCCAAGGGCGACTCCCGTTTTTACAGTCAATGGTTCATTTCAAAGACCTCAAAATGAATCACCACAGGGAAACTCAACTCAGCGCCACTCAACTAGTCACGAGAAGGAGCAGTATAACGAATGGCGACGAGAATATGAAAAGAAGCCAGATACGTTATATGAAGAAGTGATCAAAAGGCTCCAGCGACTAGAAGGATCTACGATCTATGATGTCAATTCTTGGTACCAGTCACCTGAGGAGTAGTTGCCACCGAAATTCAAATACCCTGAGATGACCAAATACGATGGATCAAGACCGCCGAAAGCTCATATTATGATGTACATGGGATGCATGAAGCCCATGGGGATTAGTGACAACATGCTTGCCCATTTGTTTCAAAGGAGCTTAGTTGGGAATGCTATGGAGTGGTTTGTGGAATTAGATCGATCAAAGTATCCTACGTGGCCAATGCTAGCCGATCCCTTCATCAAGCATTTTAGTTATGGCGGGGACACCAGAGTCACCCGAAGACAGTTGGAACCAATGCAGCAGGGGCTGAACAAATCCTTCACCGATAACATTGCAAGATGGAGGAGGAAAGTTCGAGAAATGATCGATCATCCCAGTGAAGAGGAACAGATAGCGATCATTCGAAAGAATTTAAGGCCAAACTACCAGAAAGTAATGAGCGTGGTAACCAAGACTCGGTTGGATAAATTCATCCAAGCGGGGACACAGGTAGAGGACTCTCTAAAAAATGAGACCTCCGCTGAGCCAAAAGGGAAGAAAGCAGGGAAAGAACATGTGAATTACATATCTAATGGGCAAGGCCAGCATCGACCCTTTCAAGTGCAACCTAATCGGCCTGAACAGAATAATCAGCAGAATCAGCGTCCCCAAGCTCATCAAACCAATCAGGGAAATCCACAGGGAAATCAAGGAAACGGGAGGAACAGACCCAAAAGAGAGTTTTCCAAGCTGAATCACTCGATGAGTATGCTTCTCGCGGGATTACTTGAAATTGGTTTAGTGACCCACAAGCCACCAGTGAAAGCACCAAAGACTTTGCAAGCCTGGTACAACCTAGATCAGTACTGCAGTTTCCATCAGAGCCCGGGCCATTTAACTGATAATTGTTGGGCATTAAAGCAAATCCAAAATTTGTTGGATAGTGGGAAGATTTCTATGAGGGAGTTCAGGTCCCCAGGAAACCTAACATTAATACAAACCCATTGCCGAATCACCAAATGGAGGGACAGAAAAGTGTGAACTATGTCGGGACAGAGGAGCCGGTAGACCCCACGAAGCTGATCCAAAGAAGAGAAACCACAGAGGTCACAACAGTCTACAGTGCCCAGCCTGACAGATCAAGTGAGTACCAACTTGGAGAATCTAGCCAAAGACCTCTCACCCTTAATGAGCTTGCGGCTAGGGGCAAAAAGCTAAAATTGGAAATGCAGTGGCCAATCCAAACTAAGGAAATGATGCAAGAGCAAGAAAGGGAGTAGGAAAACCCAGTCCCTGAAACCAATCCGGTCATGAAAGAACAACCGAAGAAGACTCCTTTATTCACGATTAATCAGGGAACTCCTGTTGGGTTTAAGATAATGCAGGAAGAAAGGACCTTCAGAATAGAAGATTTGTTAAAACCTCCAATTGACCTGAAAGAAAGTCTTATCCCGAAAACCCAAGGCCATGTTTGGGCGGACCCTTTCAAGATGAACAGTGAATCAGTCGAAGATTGTCAAGAAGTCCAGCACCAGACTAGGGCAGGAAAGATTTTCAAGCCAGCGCACTTGAGAACCGACAACCCAACGATAACCGCTCGGGGACCACTTTTTCAGATACCTTCAGGGAAACCTAGAGAGGAAGAGGATAAGTTGGTAGTAGATCAGCTCCGGAGAACAAAGGCCAACGTGTCAGTTTGGGGTTTGCTCGAAGCTTCTAGTAAACATAGGGAAGCACTCTTGTCTGCACTTAACGCTATACAAGTCGACACGAGGATAACCCCAGAAGAACTAGTAGCCACTGTGGCCCAAGTCAGAGGAATTCCAGCGATATCGTTTTCAAATAAGGATTTGCCAACAAAAGGGACAAGTCACAATCGAGCGTTGAACATCACAGTTGGTTGGAATCATTTGATTATCCCGCTAGTATTGGTAGACAATGGTTCAGGGGTGAACATTTGCACGCTGAAGATGGCTAGAATCATGGGTCTGAAGGATGAAGATATGACATTCCAAGAAGGAATCACTCGGACCGTAAAAGGAATCGATAATGGAAAAAAGATGGTAACCGGTGAGTTTACAACCACAATTCAAACAGGATGGGTATGGACAGAAGTTCACTTTCTAGTCATGGACATTAAAGCCAACTTCAACCTATTGTTGGGACGACCATGGTTACACCAGAATAAGGTTGTAGCATCCACTGTACACCAAAGGGTGAAATTCCCACATAAAGAGAAAATTGTCGTAATCTTTGGTGATGTTGATGAAGCCCAAGAAATGGCCAACCACAAGGGAAAGAATGTCGTACCGGTAATTGAACCGGTCGGAACCTTGTGTAACTACACCGAAGAGGAAATCAATGTCTTACAGGCAAGGCCAATGATCAGAGAAAAGATTCCCAGTCGCTTTGAATATGGAAATCGAAGAGTAGCTTACCTTCTACGGAAACACAGGTTCTTTCCAGGAATGGGCTTAGGGAGATGTCATCAAGGAATCACTCAGCCATTAAGGAGCCGAGCAGTGGCACCTGAGGGTACATATGGTTTAGGCTATCATCCGACAGAAGAAGAAATCCATCAGAGTAGGATTGAGAAAGGAAAGAAAGTACAAGCAAGAAATAGGGGTGAACCGTGTATCTCACCATCTATTGAATGGTCAAAACAACCCAGATACTCGGAGTGGTTCGTAAAGAAAGGCCATGGTACGGTCGTACCTACCCTCTCTAAGAAGATGAGTGCCCTCCAAAAAGAGGCTATGGTAGAAATGTCAGAAGAGGTTGAAGCTCCAGATGATACTTTGCTAACGGGAATCAGTCTGTTGTATTCAGAAGCCGGTTCGGAACAAGAAACTGTTCCAAGTATCAACATGATCTCTAATGGATCAGAACTGGATGATACGGCTACTTCAAGCCAAAGGCGGACGACTGCGGAAGAATATATAGCATCAAAAACCCAATGGGCAAACGCAGCAGAATACAGCGCATCATTTTTTCATCCAAAAAAGCAAAGAAGTGAGGTCGAATACCCAGGGCATCCTACCTCCATCAAGAAAAGGATGACGGCAGCACAGTACCGAGAAGCTTTCCAATTTGCTAGGAAGAAAAAGATTACATCAACATTGGAAACAAACACTAGACGCATGTCTGCTGATGCATATCGTCTATCACTTAGGCAAGCCAATATGTCGGTGACCCCAGACATGGAGGCAGAGAGGGTAAGGAATATAGTTGAGCAGTACCGGGCGGCACACAGACTTGTGAGTAATCTGGGAGTGAGAGCACCCTCTGAAAGTATAAGAGCCCAAATGAATGACAACCAAGAGAGGTCAGAGGGAGAATCCCATGAAAGCCTCGCAGGTATACAGTGGGTCAACATGGTCTCGGAAGAGAGACAGACCTTCAACCTCATCTCTTTGTTCGTTCAGTTTATAATGATTGTATTGCCAGCACTAACCATTTTGCAGGAGAGCTCACCGGTGCCGTAGCAATAGGCACCCAAAAAAAAAACTACCTGAGTCAAGCAGGAGGAGGGGCACCCTCGTCTGAGGAGGGAGATTTTTGGGCCCCAACTAATTTTGTTTCTTCTTTAAGTTTTCCTTTATGTTTAAAAAACCAAAAAAATCAAAATACTTTCAAAAACAACAAAAAAATTTGAAAAACCGAAAAACCAAAAAGATGTTTTGTACATAAATAAAAATGATTTCGGAGAAGTAGTTCTGGACCTTGAAATTGACAGTGAACATGAACATGAGTCCGAAGATAACGACTGGATTGCTATTCAGGAGGAAGTGCCTGAGGAGATCCGGGAGTTGCTTGATCGGCATGAGGATAGGCCGCTATCAACTGAAGAAGACCCCGGATCTATTAACCTAAATTCTGAAGACCAACCTCAAATGGTGAAGATCGGTACCAATTTATCTCCAGATGAGAGGGAGGCACTGGTTAAGTTGCTAGAGGAGTATAAGGATATCTTTGCTTGGTCGTATGAGGACATGCCCGGGTTAGATACTGAGATGGTAGTGCACAGGCTACCAACCTACCCTGAGTCAAACCAGTTAAGCAGAAGCTCAGAAGATTGAGACTAGAATGGACAATAAAGATCAAAGAAGAGATTACCAAGCAGTTAGATGCAAAATTTCTGGTTCCAATCACGTACACTGACTGGTTGGCGAATATAGTGCCGGTACCCAAGAAAGATGGAAAGGTTCGGATGTGCATTGATTAACGAAATCTCAACAAGGCGAGTCTGAAAGATGACTTCCCGTTGCCTCATATTGATATATTGGTCGACAATGCCGCTGGACATGGTTTATTATCTTTTATGGACGGGTTCTCTGGATACAATCAGATTAGAATGACAGAGGAGGATATGGCCAAGACGTCATTCATCACACCTTGGGGAATCTACTGCTATAGAGTGATGCCATTTGGACTTAAAAATGCTGGAGCTACTTACCAGAGGGCGATGACCACTCTCTTCCACGATATGATCCATAAGAAGTTAGAAGTTTATATGGATGACATGATTGCCAAATCAGAAAGAAGAGAAGATCACATCAAAGACTTGACCAAGCTCTTTAAGCGTCTAAGAAAGTTCAAACTGAGGCTCAACCTAAGCAAATACGTATTCGGAGTAAAATCAGGGAAATTATTGGGGTTCATCTTCAGTCACAGAGGGATTGAGGTAGACCCAACCAAAGTAAAAGCTATTATGGAAATGCCTCTGCCTCAAAATGAGAAAGAGATTCATGGGTTTCTAGGAAGGATCCAGTACATTAGCAGATTCATAGCTCAGCTCACACCTATCTGTGAGCCTATCTTTAAATTATTGAGAAAAGATGTTCCTAAAATTTGGAATGAGGATTGTCAGAAAGCATTTGATAGAATCAAGGAACATCTGTTGAGCCCTCCGGTACTGGTCCCACCTATTCCGAGGAAACCCTTGATTTTATATATCTCTGTGTCTGACACCTCAGTGGGAGCTACTTTAGGGCAATATCATGAGGACAATGGTAAAGAAAGAGCCATTTACTACATTTGCAAGACTCTGGCCGGATATGAAACAAGATACACACCTTTAGAGAAGACTTGCTTTGCGTTGGTATGGGCCGCGAAAAGGCTCAGACATTATATGCTGTCACATTCAATACAGTTGCTCTCGCGAATGGACCCCATCAAATATCTGTTTGAGAAGCCGGCATTATCAGGGAGAACAGCTAGATGGCAGCTACTTTTATCGGAATTTGACATAACCTATGTCACACAGAAATCCATAAAAGGGAGGGCGATAGCTGATCATCTTGCAGCCCATCCACTCCCAGAAAGAACGACAGTAATAACAGAATTTCCTAATGAGTATATTCTGTCTACAGAACCAGAAGAAGCAGAAGAAGATATCCCCTAGAAAATGTACTTCGATGGAGCCCATAAAAGATAGGCAGAGGGATAGGAGTAATGATAGTATCGCCTGATGGAGTCAGAACACCTATTGCCATCAAATTGGGGTTCCCTTGCACAAACAACATAGCAGAATACGAGGCTTGCATTGCAGGTTTGAAGGCAGCCCTTGCCCTATCAATCAAAAGATTAATGGTTTACGGAGATTCTCTCCTAATCATTAAGCAAGTTCAGGGTGAGTGGAAGCTGAAGAACGAACAGTTGGCCCCCTATCATGAATATCTCTTGAGATTGGTCGACGAGTTCGATGAAGTCGAATTCCACCATGTGTTCAGGAACAAAAACTACTGTGTGAATGCTTTAGCAGTGTTATTATCCTGGCTAACTATCCCGGAAGGAGCTACAGTTCGACCAATTGAGGTAATCCAGAGAGATGAACCCGCATACTGCTACCAAGTGCAAGAGTTCAAAGGAGAAGAGCCCAGTGAGCCATGGTATGCCGAGATCAAGAGGTTCCTGAAAAACACAGGAGTATCCAGAAGGCGCAACCAAGAGAGACCGAAGGTTCATTAGGTCATGGGCCTCAAGGTTTGCTTTATGTGGAGGACACATATTCAAAAGATCTTTTAATGATACACTTCTGAGATGTGTGGACAAAGTTGAAGCATTGAATATTCTAGGATAAGTCCATGCAGGAGTATGTGGCCCGCACATGAGTGGACGAATGTTGGTTAAAAAGATCTGCAGGTATAGGTACTACTGGCGGACAATGGATACTGACTGCGAAAAGTTTGTCAGGAAATGTCACGAATGTCAAATACACGGAGATCTTATCCATGTTCCCCCGGCAGAACTAAATTGTCTGGCATCCCCTTGGCCTTTTTCCATATGGGGAATCGATATGATAGGCAAGATACACCCATCTTCATCAAACGGACATAACCACATTATTGTGGCTATCGATTATTTTACTAAATGGGTGGAAGCGATCTCATGTAAGAGCGTCAAGTCTGCCCCCACTGCAAGGTTCATCCAGAATCAGATCATTTGTAGATATGGGGTGCCACATGAAGTCATCTCTGATAACGGTCCGAATTTCATTGGATCGGAAGTACGCAACTTGTTTGATAAGTACAGGATCCAATACTACAACTCGTCGCCCCACAGGCCACAGACTAATGGAGCTGTGGAGGCTGCCAACAAGACGTTAGTCAGGATCCTAAAGAAGATGACTGTGACATATAAGGACTGGAGTGACAAGTTGCCTTATGCATTATGGGCTTACCGCACGTCCATTCGGACGCCAACAGGGGCAACACCATTCTCCCTTGTGTATGGAATGGATGTCGTACTCCTGATCGAAATTGAAATCCCGACTCTCAGAGTTCTAAAGGAAGGAACCAAAGATGAAGCTGATTGGATTCAGTCTAGGGTAGATGCTTTAAACTGCATTGATGAAAAAAGAATAGATGCAGCATGTCATGCACAGGCGTACCAACAGAGGATTTCTTGTAGCTTTAACAAGAAAGTCCGGCCAAGGAATTTAAACGTAGGGGATCTTGTGTTTAAAGAAGTCAGGCATGTGGATCATTCTGACGCAAGGGGAAAATTCAAGCCAAATTGGGAAGGTCCCTATATCATTAAGAACATCTTCCCAGGGATGGCAGTTAAAAAATGAGGCATTTCTTTAGCCGATATCTAAAACCCAGAAAAAGCCTAGTTGAAACTTCATTTCCGTTAGAAAACGAGTTTTGAGCCTTAAACCTTTTCTTGTACATAGAAAATAACCCCCTCTCCAAACCTGAGAGTTTATCTTCCTTCTTGTATATATATTTCCGCCCAAGGGGCAACCAATATCAAAAAAATCTAAAAAAATCAAATATCCGAAAAGCCCCAAAAAAATCAAATATTCCAAAAATCCAAATACTCAAAATCCCAAAAAAATTGAATATTCCAAAAAATCTCAAAAAAATCGAAAATCCAGAAATTCCAAAAAAAAAAATAGAAAAATCCAAAAATCAAAAACAATAAAATGTCTTATGAGCCCTAAGTTAGACAAGGGGCAGAAATAAAGAAAGGAGAAAACCCTTTAGAAAAGTCAGACTCATCAATTGTTTGAGCCTTTACCCCTTCTTTCTACCCAACCCACGCTACAACCTAAAAGACCTCAGGGACCCTATGAGCGATACAAGTCTTTGGTCGAGGAGAAGGGTGGTGAATCTCCAAAAAATGAAGAAGGTAAAAAATTCAAGAATAGAAATCGTAGTCTGAAAAATAAAGACTTGAGAAAATTTGATCCGCATTTGTGAGCTTTGAAGTGCAAAGTCCTTGGTGTCGGAGGACTGATCCGCGAGCACAACTAAGTGAGTAAGCTACGACAAGGGTAAGCCCCTGAGCAGCATCTGCCCCAGAGAAGAAAGAGGCTCTCTGATAGTAACGACGCCAGTAACAAGCTTAAGATCTCTAGATGAGTTGGTATTCGTCGGATCCAACGAGCGAAGTCAGAAAGATAGAAGGTGAAGCGAGATGAGGTAAACCCAAGGAAATGGCAACCTATCAGCGTGACCCTGGCTATTTGGACAAATATTCATGAACATATCCAAGCTAAGGGGTTTAATTGCTCTCTGCTTCTACACCTTTTAAAAAAGGAAGAGAAAAATGTTTTCGAAAAGCATTTAAAAAAAACTATTTTTTGTTTTCAAAAACTTTGCCCAGCGGAGATCCTATGAGGATAAATTTAGGATGCTAGGGGCATGCCGTGCATGACCCTGGTTTAGGCATCTGAAGAAAAAATCTCCAAAAGGCAAGCGAGGTTTACAAAGTACTTTTTCTTGTTTCATCGTTTTTTTTTTCGAAAAAAGATTTTTTAAAATAAAATAGGTTTTGTTTTCAGAGGCTTTGTCCGGCGGGGAGCCAATGAGGATAAATTTAGGATGCTAGGGACATGCTTTGCATGGCTTTGGTTTAGGCATCTGAGGTAAATTTCCCAAAAGACATGTGCATTTTCATAATAAGCAGGAAGAGTCACAACATGTGGCACGTGGAAGTCAATTGTAATGGTGCAGTTGATGAATTTATCTAACACAAATTGGCAACTAAACCGCGAAGGTGCGCACATTCTAAACTCCCTCCATGCAATTCATCTTGCTTTCTTGATTATGTGGCAACTAACAGGTTTTGCAGGAAAATAACACCAGTGGACTCTCTTAAAAAAAACCAAAAAGATTTCACTTTTTATTTAAAAATAAAAAGATTTTTCAAAAAATTTAATCACAAAAAAGATTTTTGCCTTTCTTTCCAATGAAAAAAATACCAAAAAAAGGGTTTTACCTTTCTTTTCGAAAGAAAAAAAAATACAAAAAGATTTTACATTTTCTTTGAAAAAAAAAGTCTAAAAAAAAATTTAAGCTTTCTTTTCCAAAATAGAAAATATTGACAGAGTTTACTGTGCTTGGATGATGAAACCAAGAATGAATATAAGCCTTGAAGTCTACAGGGCGCCAAAGGAAAAGGATCAGAACCTTGTTGAGGAAATAAAGGTAGTAAACCTGAATATTGAGGACTGACCCTGGATTATCGAAATCAGTATTAGCTTGGCTCGGGAAGAAAGTTGGGCTATGACCAATCCACTGGCTTGGGGTAAGGATACCTCAGTAAAAGCAAATGAGCATATTTCAAAAGTATGTAAGCAATTGTAAGAAAGCAACAATCTTCGAGGAAGAAGCTATAGGATTGAAGAGTTGAAAGTTGGATGAGTAGAAGAATGTGTGATCCAATTTAACAACTAGACAAAAGAGTTTAGTTGTTTTATATGTGTTTTTCAAGATTCGAGGATCAGGTGCTTGGCAAAAATGCCCAGGTTACCTCTCGCGTACTGAAGAATTTGCAAATTTGACTAGAAGCAAAGGTCTAGTCATTCCCTATGTGAAGATAAGGTGCTTCACAGAAAAGAAAGGACTCAAGTTACCCCCTCGCTATAGAGGAGATTTCAAAATTCGATTAGGCAAAAGGTGTCCTAATCGTTTCACATATATTTTTCCAGGACCCGAGGATTAAGTGCTCGATAAGAATGAATCCGAGATTACCTCTCGCTAATGGAAGAGTTGAGAAATTATGCAGTCTTCAAAAATATTCAACTAATTCAAGAAGAGAAATGAAAATTTCAAAAGACTCGAAGTGGCTGATCAAGCTTGCACATCATCAGAAGATTCTCCTAAAAGACATTTTCAAATAGGATCAGAGGCTGACAAATGCTGGTCAACTCAAGATAAACTACGCATAAGGTAAGTTGTTCAACCTTGAAACAAGGGGCAACGAACACCGATAGAGATTCCAAAAGAGAGGCCTTCTTTGATAGCCAGTTATCCTGAAAAAGAACCTAAATGAAAAATCCTTACCGCTAGTACCCAATTTTGAGCCTAAGCCTTTTATTCTTACCCAAAAACTCAAATCTCTCTCCCAACCTGAAAAAAGGGTTCAAATGAAAACATGAAATTCAAGCAAGGGGCAAAAGTTTCCCCCATTTCAAACTCAAATGTCAAAATCCACTCAAAAGTATCAAAAGTCCAAGACAAGGGGCAGAATTAACCCCAAGAAAGTCAAAATCCTAAATTGAAATCCAAGGGGCAGAAAGAAGCCCTTAAAATTTCAAAAAGTTGAAAATTCGATGAGTTAAAATGCCTTAGGAGAGAGATACCCATTAAATCCAAAAGTTAAGAAGTCAAAATTTGGACCTTTACCATCCATTCTAGCCTGTCCTAAGCCCCGTTATCACCTACAAAAGCCCTCTCTGAATCCTGTGAGCAACGAACGCCCCGAGTTGAGAGGAAGAGCGATGGATCCTTCAAAAAATGAAGAAGATAAAAAAGTCAAAAATAGAAAACGTAGTATGAAAAATAAAGACTTGGGAAAATTTGATCAGTATTTGTCGGATCTCGAACTCAATAAGGAGAATATCGAGCACAAAGAGACAAATCAAGGGGCAACATAAGGCTATGCATTTAAAAGGGAATTAAAAGCAACGGAGGTTGTCCGCAACCAAGAAGGTGGTGAGGTCAGATACCTATCCGTAAGCAAGGGTCAACCTAATCCCGACAAGGTCAAAAAGGGAAAGTCTAAGAGAAATGGTGATCTGCCTTGAAATATTCCAAAGCATGGTAATGGTACCTTCACTTGAAGTTAACTGAAGCTTTTTAGGTGAAGTATTCATCCAAGTTTTCTAAATTGCAAGCTTTGTATAGTTTGTCGGTATTTCCATACCTTCTTTTTAAGAATAAAATTGCTTTTGTTTTTTAAAATAAAAGAATTTCAAATGCAAAAATGCATATTTCTAGATCCATAAATGGTTTTGCAGGATGCCAAGGAATCGAGCCTCGTTTCATGTTATTTAACTCGTTGCTGCATTACGAGCATGGGAGGCTCAGAAAAATCACATGGCAAAGCTCGTAGAAAGGATGATGGGGCAAAGCCAGTCAAGAGTGAGGAGATCCTCAAAGAATGAATTCTCCCCGTTAAAGATCTTAAACCTACTGCTCATAGAAAAAGTGCAAAGAATGGCTGCAAGGAATCCCAAGCATAAAGAAGCATCCGGGATAAGAAAAAGTTCTTAAACAAATCTCCAACTCACAAAGAGCAAAAGAAGGGAGAAGTTGCAGAACAAAAGTAGAAAGGGAGCAGATTCTCCAAGTCAACAGAAGGGTGGAACCTCCAAGGAGCAGAGCATTAAAGTCAAAAGTCCATCAAGGTTCAAAGAACCAAATTTTGAACAAAGCCAAAGCAAAAAGAAAATTCGACTATCAAGAGTCAAGGCCGGTCAACCTTAGCGTCAAATCAAGTTAAAATCATCAGGAAGCCTTCAAACATATCAAGGCCAAGAAATTTAAGTCAAAAGCATTCAAATTGGCCGAGGCCAAGAAAATCAAGTTAAAATCAATATGAAGCAATTGACGAAGAAAGGCAAGTCAAAATGCTAAGGTCAAGGCCAAGCAATGAAGCAGTCAACTAGTCATGTCAAGTCGAGAAAGAAGACTGAAGTGTTGATAAAATTGAGTGGTGTAAAACCCTAACAATGCGCTCAGATCCCAAGATGATGCACGAGCGAGAGCAATCCCCTCACCATCTCGGTGTTTCAAAAAATTATTAAAATAGAATTTTCAAAAAGAAAAATGATCTGGTTTTCAAAACCATCTCTCAGACCATGTAGAACCCGACAAAATGCCAAAGAATTGCGGACTACTTCTCACCACACCAGAGCTGGCAGAAGCATGCAGGTCCAGCGACTGTCTGATCAAGGTCGGTGGTACCGCACAAACCTTCATTCAATTGTAAGGGTCGAACTAGCTCGGAAGCAGACCGGCGAAATTCGTGCCTGACTTTGGCTGACTACGAATGGTTAGCCGAATTATGACCCAGATCATTGGACTTTGGAATTGACCATTCGATTGGTGCGCGAAAATCAGGCATCGTCGGCCTCATCATTCGCCCGCAAGCGGTCTCTGACGAGGAGGGGCATCTGTAGATGCCAAATTTTCGCACACCAGTGAGAAACACCCACATTGGCCTGACCTCGATTTTTATGCAAAATCTAATAAAAATCACTAATTAAACACCCCGTCCAAGTTTCAATTAGAACTGGATCAAGAATGAGAACCAAAGTCTAAGAAATCTTAAATCTGGGATTAGAACCGATGTAAATTAGGAACCGTAGGGAGTCCTCTTGGTTCTAGGTCTTTAGTATGTGACATGTGTTACATTGGGATTGGCTAAGTTTCAATTTAGTTATGTTTGTTATAAAATCTAATTTTTAATAAAAAAGACTAGTGGACCCCACTTTAATAAAACAAAACTTAGACCTTTTTCTTTGTTTTTGTTTTGTTTTAAAAAAAAAAAGGAAACCGCACACTAGGTGTGCAGTTTGGGCTGCGTCACACAAGGGTGACGTGGCAGCCTAAGTGTACGGTTTGGCCCCTTCCCTTTTTTCACCCACTTTTATATGTGGGTCACGTTCACCCACACGTGACCCATACGTATTTTTCCCATTTTTGCCAAATTGCAAATAGGCCCTGCTTTAACTCTCTCTCAAATTATTTTCCAGCCCTTACTTTTCAAAAAAACCCCTCACTGATTTTATCTAGCCACCTCATCTAAGTTATTTCTAGCCACTAGTTTTTAAGAGATAAGAGAGAATCTTGGGTGGTCTTCACCTACTTGGACACTTGGCATTGTTTGGGTGGTGTTTTAAAATCAACCAATCCTAGAGACCACACATGTCTTTCTCGAATGGGCTAGGGTTTCTATATATAGTAGAGAGGAGGAGAGTTTAAGGGGGGGGCTTCTTCTTCCATTTTTAGATCTCTCTTTTTCCTTTTAGGGTTTTGATCTCTTTCTTTCTTTTCTCTACATTTTAGGGTTTAATTCCTTAGTTTTCCCGGAGAGAAGAAAAAGGTTTAATCTAGGGTTTTGGTAGAGAGAGAGGTTAGAAAAAAAGAGGGGAAGGTGAGAGAAAACAATTTCCTTTTGATTTCTTTCCATTTTGGTGAAAGTAGTTAATTAGGTTGTTGGAGTCTTCTTCTCCATTTTTGGGTAAAGGAAGGATTAGTAGAGTTCCAGGAGAAAATAAAAAGAAAAGACAACTTCAAATCCCTTCCATTCTCTTCCATACATCACCATGATGTCATAAATTTGGGATTCTTTGATTTTGGCTCTCATTTTGTTGGAGGAAAAGAAGAAACTTGGTGTGGAATATAAATCTCTACAATTTACTCTAATAAAAGGGATCTCTCATACATTAAATCTTGGGATCTATGCTTGCTAGGTAAAATCTCTACACCTTATCTTTTGAATTTTGTGTTTAATACATGTAAAGTGTGAGATAATACATGTAGTGATGTATGGGATGATGTAGGGAGTGATGTATGTGTTAGTATGTGATGATGTATGACATGGTGATGAAATTATGATGTAATAAAGAATTTAATGCTAAAGTGAAATTCATGCATAGTTTTGATGATGAATGGGTGTAAATACTAATTTGATGTTTATGTTATATTATTTAGCATGAAATACATGGATGTAGATTTTTATATGAGATGATGTTTTTACATGCATGTATGTATGTGTCATATGGACCATGTTTAAATGGATGTAAATCTTAACTCCAAATGCTTTTATGATGAATGCTCCATAACCATGATATATGGATGATATGGATGAAATATGTGATGATATGGTCTCTTTTGACTTTACATGAAACATGGGGTGTTTCTTTTAATATGAGAATAAATATTATCATGTTGTCATATATGATATAATGTGAGCATATCATTGATGATAATATCATGTGGGTGAAATTCTCCATATGCTTCTGCATTCTTATCTCATAAAAAGAGAGCTAATGAAGCTTAGATTGATGATGATATCATGTTATTTCCCTTGATCTTCATGTTTTTTAGATGAATTGTGGCATAATAAGCATTATGAACCGTTTGGATCGTGTAAATTCATGTTGGTTTTAAAGGTTGAAGCTATTCTCGCTCTCTTTTTACTAATGCATGAATGTAGAGTTTAGATCCTTATTATTGAGAAAGAAATCTCCATGATGTGAGTCTTGCCATTATATGTTGGTGTCTTCTTGATTAGCATGAAATTTGTTGAGAAGCATATCTTTAGTCTCTCATTAAAAGAGAGCAAAAAGTGAATGGTTTAATGTTAATAAGTTAGCATTTACCTTGATCTTCATGATGATTACATAGTTTTCGATGTGATGAACATGATAAACGGTGTGGATCGTTGAAATTCATTTGAGGATTAAAATTTGAGGCTTCATTTGCTCTCTTTTTGTTACATGCTTGCTTCCATGCATAGTATGCTTGATTTCATACTTATGATTTCATCGGCATCGTTAGGGTTGTTTTGTTTTATTCGATGTGTTTATCGTGCTCACATTCATCGTTGTGTTTAAAGCTATAGCATTGCGCATGCGGGATCAGGTTACTTTATTTTACTTGTTTATTAATTTCGAGTAATTAGTAGCCTTGTTTTTCATGCATTTTTCGCTTTGATAGCTTTAGGTTTGAAATCGAATAAACTTTACAAATAAGCTACCTTCGAGCTTTTGGGCCTGTTCTCTTGTGGTGGGACCATGGGCCCATCCCTCGTTTGGGCCTTGGGGCCCATCGCTCCTCTTTCGTGGGCCTCAGTGCCTACACTCCTCCTTTTGGGCTCAAAGCCCTTTTTAGGGGTTTGGGTCCAAAGGCCCACCCCTTTTGTTGGACCCGTCACTCCAACTCTTTCTTGCGGGCACATAGCCCATCTCATCTTTCAGGTCGTAAGGGCCTTTTCCTTTCTCTTTGATCTGAGGATCCATGTCTCTCCCTATCGAACCTAATGGTTCGATAAATCGCCCCTAAGGGTTCGATAAATCGCCAAACCTTAAAAACAAGTAATAATAGAGATTAAGGTCTCTAGTTTAGTTCCCCTCTAGGGTTAGGGCTTGGTGCTTTAGATTCCTAGGGTGCATTAGCCTAGGGTTTCGTGTTATTTTCGAGAGGACTTAGGGTTTCGCATGAGCTGAAATTCCTATTTTACTCTCGCCTTTGTTTTAAATGTTTTGAGGTTTTGAAAGAAAATATTTTTTAAAATTCATCTCATTTAGCTTAGGGTTTCATGCATATAGGGTCAATATCTTCCTAAAATAGATTAGGGATCTTTAGAAACCCTCGTGCGATATTAGAGCGTAGGGCATGCATACATCGCGTCCTATCGACGTTCGTTTTCTTCCCGGGCACACGTGCATGGTGTGATCCCTTTTTCCTGGGCACATCCTATTTTGGATGTGATCCCGTCGTAAGATTCACACCTAAGGTTGTTATGAGTCTGTCTTTTCTCTGGGCACGCCTCGTATCGGACGTGATCCCTCTCCGGGCACGTATCCTGATCACGTGTTCCCTCTTGAGGTTCACATCTACGGATGCTATGAACCCTTTCGTCTTTTGGGCATATCCTATGTTGGATGTGATCCCGTTGTGAGATTCACACCTAAGGGTGTTATGAATCTGCTTTTTCTCTGGGCACGTCTTATATCAGACGTGATCCCTTCTTGAGATTCACATCTATAGATGCTATGGGCATGCGACTACTGCGCATGATCCTTCTCGGGCATGTTTTATATTGAACGTGATCCCAGTTTTATTCGGACACGTGTATACAACACGTGATTCCATTTTGGCATATGTCTAAGGACATATTTGCCCCTTTTGTGAGAATCGCGCTCAAGGACGTAACTTTTACGTTTTGGTGACACACGTGTACAACGTGTGAATCGCCTGAGTTTCGTGTTCAAGGACATGACTCTCTCGTCGCCGCACGTGGCATACTGCACGTGATCGCTTCAGTGTATGGTGTATACAGCACCATGTCACTTGCTTGAGTGTACGTGTACATATTACACGTATCACACCCTTTGTTCGTGCGTGGATATAGAGCACATTCGCGTCACCTTGCTTTTTGCACACGGGCCTACTGATGGCGCGTGTCGCTTTCTTTTGCTGCATTCAACCAGATGAGTGTATGCATTTTTTCGCCCCAGAACTACCTATCCTGACACGTAGATTTAAGGGGGCTTATTCTTTATTCATTTATTTATTTATTTAGTGCAGTTGTTGTTTATATATAGCATTGCTTAGTTTCAATCATTTATCCCCTGAAAACGTTTAATCGCAAAGTAGAGGCCGTCCTTACGGACGGACAGTTGTTGGGTGCCTAACACCTTCCCAACCCGTACCTTGATCCCCTTATCCATTTCTCTGACCGCAGACCTTCATTTGGATTATCGCCATGGTTTTTTTTGGAAAACTAGTTTTAGGGTGATTTTTCAAAATCTTGAGTCCTGATTCCCATAAATCAGGTGGTGACTCCATACCCTTATCACATTCATTCACCCCCGCGTGGGAGAATCCTATTTCGCGTTTCCCAAGTGTTCATTCTCTCTCTTTTTCGGAGGTGGAGAGAGTGAGTGCGCTGGGAGGTGTTGGATTCAGGCTCCACAACAGAAGCAATCCTTCTTGATGTGTCATTTCTTACCACAAAAAAACATGTGCTATCCTCTTTTTCCTCATTGTTTTCCTCATTTGCTTTTGTTCTTGAAGACTGTCCTGGCCCTGATTTCGTAAACTTTCCTTTCTTATAAAATTCTTCGTGAAGTTCTTTTTGCTAGATTTATGAATAGCTAAGTTTGCATACTCAGCTTTACTTTCTTTCAACCGTTCATCCTCAGCTACACATATATTGATCATTTCGTTCAAATCCCATTTTTTTCCTTCTGTACTGTAATTAAACTTTAATGTGTGAAATTTACTTGGGAGTTTTGCCACTGCCATATAAAGCATCAATTCGTCTTCAATTATAAAGCCTAAATTCTGAAGATCGATTACGAGCTTTGATAGTTTAAGAATGTTTTCCCTCACACTCTTAGTTTCATCACAATACAACGAAAACAATTGAGCCAAACAGTTGTACTACCTAGAATGAATAGTAACAATAAACTGTTTGTTGATTAGTTCAAAAAATTCTTTTGTTGTAGTTGTTTCTGGAATACCCCCACTGGTCGTCTCGTGAATCGACCCGCGAATGACCATCATATTTATCTCATAAGTGAGCGCAACCTAACGATTTTAAAGAGAAATTAATCTCTATATTTAAACAAACATGATATCCATTGGGCGACCACCTTTGGGCAGACAATCTAACCTACTTTAATCATGAATATTCAAACAACCGCTTTGAGTGTCTATTCCTAAACTCCTTTGGATAGACCTAGATGTTCCTTAAAATTTTTCTTAGAATTTCTATAATGTATCTTTATTTTAGATAACTTTTAGAGAAAAATTACATTATCCGTAAATATCTCAATTACAATGTAGAATTCCAAGTGTGTATATAATTGCATTCCGCATGTCAACTACTATTTACCTCACATAGGCAGTTACATAATCTTGTATTTTAAACTTAAACATGTAATAACACAATTAATAACATCAAGTAGCATGATAGACTTTAAACTAAAGCAAATTATAATTAGTTCCAAAAATGTCACCAATAAACTTTAACTTTAAACTATGATTAACTATTAATATGATCTCATGAGATCATAAACTTCAACAAACTGTAGTAACTGGAAAATAGGCCCAATATTGTTTTAAAAAAAAAACCATTGAACCAATATACCAAAGAAAACTGGTTAATTAAGATTAATTGTTCTACAACTACAAAATCAGACCCAAATTTTTTTTTTATTTGAAAATCCCACAGGTAGATCCGGAATGGTCAGAAAACTTACCGTATCAAATCTTGGAGTTTGTTCGATGCCAATTCATAGGTGAACAAGTCTATTAAGCTTTACTAATTTAATAGGGCCAAAACTAAAACTGTATGATCTAGTTAAAATTAATTAGGGTCTAAGAACCACATAGATATATCTGGAACAGCCAAAAACTTGAAGGTTCAACTTTTGGTCCAAACAATAGGTGAGCCAATCATAAGATTTCTGTTCGGTTGAACCAGCAGTGATTCGGCATTATTAAAAATAAAACAGAATAGGTCCAAAGTTACAGAAACAGTTTTGAGTAAACCTTAAATCTATATATAAACAATTATACTAGTTCAAGTCATAGAATTAACTTGGTGTCATCTTCACCTCTGAAAACCCTAAAAGTATCTCTCTTTATTTTATACACTTCTACATAATACATTAACTGATGATAGGGCGTTGATTAAAATCTTATTAAGGGTGGTCAAGCCACTTGCACAACCAATAGGAAAAAATTTCTTATTATTTAGTTTATAGAACAACAAATATAATAGATTACCGACAAGTGAGAATAGCTCAGACCAAAGGCAATAAGATGTATAACCAATATCAATGGTTTACACCTAACCAAACCCCCCTTTTTTATTGATTTCAATTAATTTGTACATCCAAATTCAAATATTCATCTCATCACCAAAAAGAAAATATTCTCACATTACACATATCATAAATCTGATCAAAACTTCACACATTATGGTACTTTCAAAATAAGATAAAGAATCAAACTTCAAACCTATGAATTATTAGAAATATTATACTCTTAATTAATTCTAGAATAGTATAAAGCAAATTTTATTTGGGTCTAAAAGTGGTTTAGGGGCTTGAAAGTGTTGCCAATGAATTCGAAAAAGTCAAAAACCTATAGTTGCCTAGTTTCATTTAATTTAAGGGGTAAACAATGCCTGCACGAAACATGCCCTAATAAAAAAATGCATTAATAAACCAAACAAGAGATGACTTGAACTCAACACGTCATCATCTTCTTTACAAAAGAAACTCTATAAATATATATTTAACAATTACCATTAAACATGGTGGGTGACAATAGGCCATTCATCGGATTGAGGACGGATGAACGCCGATCTAATAGAGGAGATCAGACTAGCAAAATTTATTTAATTGTTGCTTATTTGAGTCCATCAAAGTGGTTTAAAATATTTCTGATTTGTTCCAGTAAAAAATATTTTGATCAAATCTGAAATTCTAAAGAGATGTGAATAGCCACTAAAACAACCAATAAATCATGTATAAAAATAATTAAACAATAAAATGTCTCTTATGATTACATGATTTACCGGTGAGATTAAGGAGTGACAAGATTCAACATATAACATAAGCCAAGTTCTTTTATTTGTTTAATGACCAATGAAAAATATAATTAAACAATCCAGTAAAAAGCACGCATAACTAACGCTTTGATACCAATATTGTAAGGACTTTTAACGGATCTAAGCATGCTAATTTACTGAATAAATAAATAATAGAGTCGATCGTAGTACATGATTAATTGCGAATGTCCAATGTAGGTTTTCACCAGAGAGGAACCTACAACATTTATGCCTTTAGCAGATGATGGGGCTCAGAATGCATGAGGCTAAGGGTTGGACCTCCCTCTCTATTATAAGCTGTAACCCTAGATTTTCCTAACCCATCAAGAAAACTAGAGTTGTAGAGAATCTACACTTACCAATATATATTAGGATTACTACCCAACCAAAAAACCTTAATTTCTTAAACACTTAGTCCCTTCTATTCACATATGTGAGACCATAATATTTCTAATTAATACATAATGGTTATTTTTTAAAATTGATAGAAAAATATATGTTGTATTATGGGACCACAATCTTACATGATATTGTGTAACATTTATTTTAACTTTGTAACAGTTATATCTGTTCCAAGGTTAGTAATGGATATAACCGTTACAAAGATGAAAATTAAGGTGCTAGACAAACCCAAATCTAGTGTAGATAAAGTTTGCTTATTTTATCACGAAGGTTCTTGATGGTGAGAATTATTTTTTGATGTCAATTTATGCAGTATAATAAAATTAATACAAATAATGAGGGATCATTGACAACCCATGATCCCATATATATTGAACTCCCATTTTTATCTGGCCTAGGTACAAATGATATGAAATAATTCGTCTATTTTAGCTATTAATGATTTTCAAACATTTCTTAATGGTGTTTTTATCGGTTAGAGATTTTAGAATGGGCTGATCTTTTGTGAGGAAGATTTTTATGGTGAACAGTATATCAAAATATTCAACTCTTAGATAATCTCCGCATAGGTCCTACATGAGCAGAATTTTTTATTGCACTTTTAACACAGGGGCGAAGTATCTTTTCTTTATTGTTAAACAAATAATAATAAATTAATTAATATTTATTTTTTATTTTTTTATTTTTTATTTCTAGGATGTCCAGGCCTCTTAGAGCACCCGACTAGTCCTTAAGGTGTGGGTTAGACCTTTCCCATTTACCCACAACCTGGCTAAGACTTTATTAAGGGAGTGCCTTCAAGAAAAATTGAACCCTCAACCTCCATTTTGTGAGGTGAGTGTCTTACCACTTGGCCATCTTCCTGATTGTTAATTAATTAATATTTATAAAAATACTTATTTTACTTTAGTTAAAGATAAAAAATTAAAAATAATATCTAAAATTAAAAAAAAAAGGACTCATACTTTACATGGGTGCAAATGCTATTTAAATTTATAATAATCAAATTTTATTGTAAACAATAAATTTGTATTAGTATACCATTTAATTGACTCGAGTTTCGATCATCAAAAAATTGTGTTAACTATGCCACTTCAATAAAATTTGATTATTATAAATTTAATTAAAAGAACCATAGTAGGGACAAGATCCCGCATTCAAATTGTGGATTCACGGTTTGGGACCGGGATCGGTCCTCTTACCTAACCATTTTGGTTACTAAGATAAGATTATGTGAGTTTTTTTAGAATTTGGTACTATTGTTTGCTCTTGTTTTAAAATGCTTAAAAAATTCTTTTTAAAAATATAAATTTTGTCAAAATCTGACTTTTAACATAAAAGTTATAATATTTTTAATTTTTTAGTAATATTCTTTTTTTTCTGTCCACAACATAGACAACTTTTCAAAAACAAAATAATTAGAGCGTAGACATTTATGTAAGGAAGATATTTTCATTGTAATCACGGTTTAAAAGAGTAGAATTAAGTTGCTAATTACATTTTAAGGTTAGGCAAAACCAAGGGGTGGATTGATATTTGGTTCCCAAAGATTTTTCTTGCATATTGAACGATATTATACGCCAGGATATGTCTGTGATTCCATCATAAATACATTGTGAAACGTACTCGTCGTTGATTTTATTTTCTAAGTTGGTTTTAATTCCTGAGCTGTTGGGAATTCTATCTTTATTTTGCTTGTCTTTTGATGCGATTTTTGAAAACTATATGGTTGAAAGAAATTTTGGCTCATTGCAACATTCCTTACATATATTTAAAGCAACTGCTTCTACCTAGTTTGACTTTGGGTGGATATTGTCTTGCCTTTGTATGAGACTATCTATAAGATGAGGAAGATTTATATGGATTTAACTAAAAAAAATTGTAAGCAAGGGTAATTTAGGTATTATCTAGCAATAAAATTGTGCACTAAAATTAAACCACCACACATATAAAAGAAAAAAAATCTAGGGTTTACACTGTCAAAGCAAAAGAAGACCTTCCTGTTGGGGTTTATGCCCTAAAACAATTTAAATTGACAACATTGATAAATTATATTTATTAATGAGCATGATATTATATTATTACTTTATTCATATAATGGATTAAGAGTTGTTCACAAGATGATGTTGTAAGTAAATTATTTGTATGAAGTGTTCATACATGGAGAGATGTAATTTACTAGTTCCTCATATTCTTGTATAGTTCATAGTCAGTGATGAATCTGAACAATTCATCTGATAAGACTATAACACACTAGACTTCTATATTATAGGGTGATGTATCTCCATCACCGGAGTGGCGACTCTAAGTCAGTGTGTTGGTGTATTAGGAATACACTGAACAGGTCAGACAGAATACTTTTTATATTATTGTCAGCATATAAAAAGATTCTGTAAAACTTGCTGATTGCAAATGTCCTAAATCCTGAGAGCAGAGTATACCCTACAAGTTGGTTTCTACTCACTTTGATCTACCAAACAGTGAGGTCAGACAACGCAAACGTGATCCAATATTCTGGGTAGGTTGGGTGGTCGAAATCACTTAGTGGGATTACTTTGTGTCAATAAGGAATCCACACCAAAATGATATTCCCTTGAGAGCCTAATCAAGAGTATTAATTATTCTAGACTGCGCAGTGATCCTATAAAATGTTTATTGGATTATTAGAATAATTATAATGGTCTGATATGGCAGGCAAGGACTAAGATGTAATTACCCAAAAGGTGCTGACATTAATAGTTAATGTTACCTTGGTGTATATTACGAATATCAGTTAAGTGGAGGGACTATTTGCGGGTATTAGTGAATGAAGGGCTTCTGAATAATATTCATTTACTTGAGAGTATTCAGTTGCAGTTATTTAGTGGACTTAACTGCAATTAGATTTATTATTTGAGAATTATATGAGATATATGGACCTCAAAGTAATAAATCAAAAGCTTAAGTAAGTGGGGCCCATATGGACCTCAAAGTAATAAATCAAAAGCTTAAGTAAGTGGGGCCCATATGGACCTAACTTGGTGCTAAAGATATGGGAAGAGAGTGTTTCTCTATAAATAGAGATAGGGTTCATAAGATAGCCCACTCTAACTTGTGTATCTAAAACTCTCTCCCAATTTAGAATTCAAGTTATGAGCTTTATGGTTTTAGAAACCCAAAATTCGTAGTATATTCCCATCAGAATTTAAAATCGAGTTTTGAGGCATTTCGGAGCAGAATTGGAGATTTTATATTTCACGCAAAGTTGTAGAAAATTCAATTTCCTACAAAAAGAATATATCATGTAGGCGAATCAGATCAACAGTTAGAGAGTTATGGCTGAAATACAGTTGCTGTATCTTTTTGGATTTTTGACGATTGATCCAGAATGTGGGAGGAAGATCTGGGATTACATGCAAGCGTTTAAACGGTATGTATCTGATCTTCAAGTTATTGTTTTAATTCATGCATCCTCATGTAATCCTGTGAAGGGAAAATAGTTATTTGTTTCCGCTGCACAATTTAATCTAGACCCTATTTTCCCCAACACTTCCTCTTCGTATTACCTAAATAAAAGGAGAGCTTTAACACATCAATTTTATAATTAATTAATGCGTAGTTTACAATTAATCCTCAAGATTAAGGCATTTGTGTTAACCTTCTAATAGATACTATATTAAAAGAATTATTATGCCATTAGATATTATTGATTTCCTATTTTACTCATGTTAAAAGAAAAAAAAAGATTATAAAGACGATAAACATAGTTATGATGAGTATTCATATATAAAAGAGTTTTAAAACATGTTGGTTTCAGTTTAGTGAATCACAGACTACCGTGATATGAATGGGCTCATAAAGGGAACACCCCTTAGAGATAGCTATAAGGCATTTTCTCACATTCTATTTATATCCTTTGAGTTATAAAAAAAATATTTGTTTGAACAATAAATAAAGCATATACAAATAAGGATATAATTGTGCATTTATATTACAAAAAATTCATCGCCGAGATTCGTTTTTCCTAAAACTCATCCCACGTAAGTAACTAACTCACCACTTGCTAGCAATTAATAGAAATTTTATAAAAATTCTCTATTAAGTAGCATTTACATAACTAAATAATATATTTACATGTAACACACGTGCAAATGATATATGTCAATTCTCTAATAGATTACTAAGAGAAGGAATATGAATCGTATCTATATTATTATACAAGTGAAAAGAGGCTTCAAACAGTTATGTACACCTAATTCCTATAAAAATTTACTTATATAGTACAAAAATATTATATTCATTTAAAGTGATATTATTTAAGAAGCACCAACACGGACATGACATAGACAAAGTAACACAAAAAATTTAAAAAAAGTAAGATACAAACACGGGGAATATTAAACAAAAATATATATAATAAAAGGATAGGATCAATGTATCACAATAAGATGTAAGGACATTCCTACTTCATAAAATGTAAATTTATTAATATTATACAAGGATTCTATGAATAATACTTTAGAGGCACATACTAAATTTAATTTCAATTACATTGTAGAATGTACCAAAAAAATAAATAAATATCATTAGTGTAAAGGGTCTAAGATTAAGTCATATATAAGTGTTCAATAATAAGTGCCCTTAAGTGTTCACATCAAATGTGAAGTGGGACACATGCATTATGTCTAACATGTTGGACACGTTTGTCCGACGAGTATTGCTGTCTGACATAGACACGCTACCCAAAGTGAAGTGTCTATGTTTTAGAACAAGTCTTATAAGAACCTTTAGAATTAAGTTATTCCAACCTCAAATTATATGTTTAGGGTTGGGGAAGTGCTAAGGGGTGCGCCCAAAAATATGGGGCGGCGATAGAACATAAAATGGGTGATGTAAACTAAAATTATAAATGATTATTTAGTATGATTTTCGATCTCCTTCAATTAACGCTGAAGGTCTTTCATCTAATGCCGGAAGCCATTCAACTTAGATCTCGTTCATCTCTTCATCATCTCTGCTTCAGTGTTTTTTTAGGGGAATAGTACGATGGAGTGTTTAAGAGAGAAGAAGGTGGAGTATTGAAGACAAAAAAGGTTGATTGGATTGATATGTAGTAAAAGTAACTGTACTTTTTAGTCAAGCCAAGTCGTGAAGCAGACTAATATGTTGCATTTGAGTCACCAAATCATCAACACAGCTGACCGTCCACGTAACTAAAAAGTAGCAGCCAGGATGAATAGGCCAATATTAAGCCATATAGAGGGGGTCATATATCCGCTCTCTAAATTAAATACCCATAATAATCTAATGTGTTGTTATTTTTAATCAGCTTACCTTTAATTTAATAAGTGCGAAAAAAGAACTAACAATTTCTATCATCACCATTGTCTCTAGAATCACTTCTCTTTTGATAATAGAATAGATATTGCGAGTCCGACTACGATACAGATTTCTGTATCAAGTTGACATGTCAAGAAAATTATTAATGCACATCTCTATTATATAAGAGGCTTGCACCAATGAACAGTACAGCTTACGTGAACCATATAAGTCAAGCCGGATAAGCTAAAAAGTAGAGAGAGAAAGACACAAAAAATGGATGAGCGGTTTTGGTGGAGGTGTCAGCTTGAGAGCGCTATAGTGTGGCGTTGAATCCTTGCGTTCGATTTTTATTTTCAAAATTGCACCTGTATTATAATGCAATCCCACACATGCATGTCTGTTTTAAGAGAGAATAAATGAAAAAAAAAGGATAGAGAGGGAAAAAGAAAGAGAGAGAGAGAAAGAGAGGCAAACCACTTGTCCGTCTTCTTTTTGCATTTTTTCTATCCCAAATGCCCCTAAATTATAAAATAATACCATGTATGCATGGCTGTTTGGAAGGTGAAAAAAAGAGAAAAAGAAGGATAGAAAAAGAAGGTAAAATAATAAAAGAGAGAGAGAGAAAAAGAGGTGAGGAAAGAGGGACGGACCACACGTCCTCTTTTTGTTTGTTTAAGAGAGATAGAGGGAAAGGAGGAGAGAGAAAAGGGCGATCCTCCACCTTTTTTTTTAATTTTTTTTAAATACATAATTTGTCCTTTTAAAAAAAACCCACTTGCACCGGTTTTAAGGATCTCTCAACTATGATCTAATTGATAATTTTTTGTAAAGTTGATCTCCACCTCATAACGCGCCACATGATTTTTTTTTTTAAAATGTTGAATTTGTCCTCTTAAAAAAAATTCACCACTTACACCAGTTTTAAGGATCTCTTAACTATGATCTAATTAATGATTTTTGTAACGATGATCTCCACCTCATGACGCGCCACATGATTTTTTTTAAAAAAATGTTGAATTCGTCCTTTTAAAAAAAAACACCCCACTTACACCAATTTTAAGGATCTCTCAACTATGATCTAATTGATGATTTTTTGTAATTATGATCTCTACCTCATAATGCGCCTCATGATTTTTTTTTTTGTCATGCACGAAAAATGTGCGCAAAGTGCGCGTTTGGATAACCAATGTGAAGCGCGTGTGTGGGGGCTCGTTGAAAATAATACAAATGCTCTTCGAACTTGGAAGAGGTGTCTCTAAATAAAATTGACCAATTTTCTAGGTGGGCCCTCTTACGTGGTTAAATTTCTTACGAAACCATCGTCTTTTGGGTTCTCTTTTTACTCACGAAGGGTTGGTTAAATTTAGATGAAGAACCAGATGATTTTACTGGTTTTTCTCTAGATAAATTACCAAACTCCCAGAAGGTCAAATTAACAAATAAATGAAGAAGATTCATTCAATTTGTATTAAAATAGATAAATTGACTGATAACCCATTAGATGAACTCTCTCTCTGGTTCTCTCTCTTGAACTTCGATCTGTCTCACTTGTTTATCAATCAACCGAAATTTCAGTAAAACATAGATAAATTTGTACATCCACCAATCCTCTTTAGTTGTCCAAGCCCTTTATTTGTGGGCTTTGTGGCAGTGGTAGTTTAATTTTTTCAAGAAGAAGATGATTCATCATCATGGATCATTCTTAATTCATCGCCAAGAAGATTGGGTTTTTTTTATTTGTTTAAAACCCCTCATTCTCTCCACTAACGTATCCTAATGTTCTCGATCCAAAGTAAAAAGCTCTTAATCATGGGTAAAACTACTTTGAATGGAATAGAGAGTGAGAGAAAAGAAGAAGATGATAATGAAAATTACTCTTCTAAAAAGATGAAGAGAGACGAGACATATAAAACAAATGGTTAATTGAAATTTAAGGGTAATTTTGATTTTTGCCCGCCCGAACATTAATTACTGTAATTGTTCTTTCTCTTTCATCATTTACTTTTCTTTGCATTGATTAATTACAAAGACACGTTGCAACATAAGAGGAGATCGTCACTCCCCATTTGCATGTGCCCTATATGTGTCACGTTGATTTGATTCGATTCAACGGCTCATTGTATTATAAGATTATTCTCTTTGCTATATAAGATTATTTTTGCAAAAAATCAGTCATTTATAAAACTACGAGGGGGGTAGTCAATTAGGATTTGGATGGACTCTAATGGACTCATGAAATCAGGGTGTGTGTGGTTGTGGACTTTGATGAAGTCCATAGAAGTCCCATGTTGGTGGTTGTGGACTTCATCAAAGTCTACAGAAGTCCCATGTTGGTCGTTGTGGACTTTGTTGAAGTTCAAACGAGTCCTATATGGGTGGCTGTGCAAAATCGTGGATTTGTGAGGTGATGGACTTCCATGGACTTTTTTGAAGATTTATAAAGAAAATTTGGGTTAGCCAAGTCTAACCAATATAGGTGCGATTTGCATTTCTCTCTCTACTATAATAAATAATAATTAATTATTAATAAATCATAATGATAATACTTTATTAATAATTATAATTATAATAAAAAATATTGATAATTATAAATATGTTATATTATATTTTTAATATTTAATAAATAATAATTATTATTTTTAATAATTAATAATAACTATTTTTAATAAAAATTAATAATTATATTATATATTTTATATTATAAAATAATAATGAAAATACTTATTAATAATAATTAAGAATAATTTAGTAAATTATAATCATAATCAAATTAGTTAATATTTCTTTTGTTTTGGCACAAAAACCATAATAAGGTATGAACCTCAAGCAGAGAAAAAAAAAGGCAATTCTACCTCTTTGAAAAATATTGTTTGGATTAGCAAAACTACTAATAATATTTTATTTATTAGATATTAAAATTACTAGTATTAATATAGTCATCATAATAATAAAATATCAATAATTAAAAATTAAAAATTAACTTGATTTATCAAGTCCGCAGAAGTCTGTAGAAGTCCTTGGACTCTATCATTACAAGTCCACAGAAGTCTGTAGACTTTAGAGTACAAGTCCATAACTTTGTTTGTACAAATCCGTGGACTTTGCAGGACTCTGTAGAAATTCATGGACTCTACCAGAATCCTTCGAAGTTCGTCATATTCAAGAGTCCGTGAAAGTCTGTAGAAGTCCTGCTTGACTACCCCCTTGGTACATGTGCCATACATGTGCCCACTTTGATTTGATTTGATTCAATGTACTGATTGTTTTATAAGATTATTCTCTTTGGTATACAGATTATTCTCGCAAAAAATCAGTCATTTATAAAACTTTTAATTCCATTAGATGTTGATCAGAAATAAATGATCATGATGATAATGAACGATTTACTTTTCAGTATGCTAGTTTTTTCCAGAGATTGCTAGCTAAAAAAACGCTTAAGTTAGACTTGCCACAAAACTTCCAAAGTTTCACTGAAAAATTTTCTTCAAAATAATTAAAGAACTGCATCAAATCGTGATGATTTCCCTTTTATATATATGCAAAATTGCAAATTATAAATTTACACATATATAGACTAAATTCCTTCCTCTCTCATTCAATCATTCTACGTGTAACTTCCCATGGCATAATAATTTTGTTGTTGTATGTTTGTAATTCCTTTAATAGGCCCTGCTCCTTGCATCCCATTCGCCCCATACTGTTGCCACATCAATTGTTCCTCCACCAATAGCTTCTGCTTCTTCTCCATCTCCGACATTTGCACGTAAGATGGTGGTGCCACCGTCGTTGAGGCTGCAAATGGGTCTGTTGATGTAAAACCTTCGCTGCTAGCTGGTGTTGAAGTTGATGGCGGCAATGCTAACATTGTTGGATGCGGCTTTCCATCCACCGGCCATAACGCAACACTACTTGCACTTCCTGTACTATCAGCAATGGGTGCAGCCATCATTGATTGTTGATACATACCATCAAGTACCAACATATCGAAACCACCACCAAGTGTTGCCTTTTGATTAGACAAATTACTCGCGGATTGAACCAATGCGGTCTCCCAATCGCCACCCGAATCTTCTTCGAATGCTTCCCAAGCAGAAGTAGCTGTAGTACTCGTCGTTGTCGGCATTTCTGTAGACCAACCATCAAATAATGCTAGAGCCAATTTGTTTACTTGTTCTTCAGCTGTGTTTTCATCATCATATAAATTCAACAAATCAACTTCTTTTTGGTTTTCATCTTTCTTACATTCTTGTTTGTTATCTTCCTTCTCTTCTTCAACTTGCTCTTCACAAAACCCTTCGTGGGGTGGCAATGCTTTCATATCTTCTTCACTAATGGCAGCTTCTGATTCTTTTTTATCTTCTTCTTGTTTAATAGATTCACACTTCAAGTTTTCTTGATGTCTCTTGCTGATGGCTCTTTTATAATCTGCTAAGTTTGATTTTTCTTTGATGAATTGATCCATGACTTCAAGTTTTTTAGGTGTAATTTTGTCGACTTCTGGGTAATCGGTAGACCGAGCTATCCCGGTCGACTTGCACCAGCTGTAAAATACGTCAAGTTCGTCGAATTGCTTTCCTATCCGGGTGAAAATCTCATAAACTCTTATACAGTCAGGGATTTCTAGCTCCATGAATCGTTCCACGAAGATGTAAATAATTTTTGCTAAGTCATAGTATGTTTGGAAGCTCTCTTTCACTATAGGGTATAAAGCAATAATCACCAACCGGTTGCTCTTTGCTTCTCCTGCACGAATATATGTAACAAATCATACCAAGAATAAGAATAAATTTTTCCATCTTCCTGGAAGTTACAAGGTTAAAAATTTCCTTTGTACATTTGCATCTGCAGTTATTTCCAATCAAATTGATAAATCAGCTGCTTGGTATGGTATTCTTCTGCTAGTTAGGATACCTATGGCCCTGTTGGTCCATGCAAACTACCACTACCACAACTGTGGTAATTTGCATTCTGCAAATTTTCCCTGCATACCAAGCAGGGCCTTAGTATAAGAGTAATGCTATGGGTACACTGGGACATGCTAACCTGTGGAGCCCAGATAGAAATGATCCAAGCTCAAGGGCTTATTTTTGGTGTGGATGATCTCTTCATTATGAAGATCATCTTCACCAAACAGCTTGGTCTGAAACATCTAACCCTCTCGATCAAATCAGCTTTTAAAAATTTAACAAATATTTTAAACACGTGCATGTTCCAATGTTGAATTCTAATCGACTTTTGATGAGGCTAATGTGCCTCATAACAAATATTTTAAAACATTTTAATGTTTTAAAATTGACGTATTTTTCGTGAGGATAATCTTCATAGTGACGAGAACATCCACATAAAAAATTATATAGCCCTCGGATCATTAAGCCAGCATGTCCCCAAACTCTATGTACCCCTAATATTGCTAGTGTGAGGTATGAGTAATGCTATATATATATATATATATATATAGAACCAAACACATCGGTTGATGTGCATACATACCATGCCAGCTAATTAACGTTTACTATACAGAAGAAGAAGAAATCTAATAGGTAAACACAAAAGCTAATTGCATTAGCTTATTAGAATGTACATATCAGCTACTACGTCATGTGGTACACTAATGTGGTTAGATGATATGATGCACTAATGCGGTTAGATGATGTGGTCTGTATAGGGTTTGGTATATCTTGTGGATATAAGTTCTCATTACCTGTTGGTCGGCATGCCAGAAACCGCTCATTAACTTGTTGCAGCCGCTGAGCTTTGGTAAATATCCGCTCGATCTTCTTCTTCATCTCGCTCATGACCGTTGTTTCTTCCTCTTTGTTTTCTTCCTTATTATCATCTTCATTCTTCGCGACTCGTCCAGCTATAGTACTATTACCATTACTATGCTTCAAAGAAGAACGCCTATTCTGCATCCGATACTCTAAACGTTCGTCCAGGTACAATCCATACGTTCTTACAAATGCCGAAAAATCCCACGAACCAGATGAACGAGATGTATCGCGAAAATCGGACAAATTGAGTAACCGAGTTCCTCGCCGAGTCGCAACGTAAATCTCCTGTTCATAAGCCGGGTCACCTTCCGAGACGAGTCGATGAATCAACATTAGTGTTTTGATTGCAACAACCCAATTCTTAGTTTTGTTGAGTCTTCTTGAAAGAGTGTTAACACAAGCGCTAATGTACGCACGGGAGTAACAGGTTAAGCTTAGAATCTCTCTAACATGTCTTTCATCAGCTGGGTATTCTTCATGTCTTGTTGCCTTAACAATTGCAACATCAATATCTGCTAAGATTGTGTCATTGCTGACCTTGGCTAGGCTTATGCTTGTTTGGTCCTTCACTGCCCCTAGGGCTTTACAAATCTTGCTTGGTGGACCCATATTAGATGAGCAAAACTGTCAAAACTGAAATATAAAATCTGACCATTAACATTTATATTAGCACAATTGCCTAATTACAAAAACAAAAACAAAAAAAGAGAGAAAAAAAACCAAGCTAGATGGCCTACATGGCATAATTCTTACAAAAAATCACATTATTTTAAAAAATTTAACCCCACAAAAAATTTGACTAAAATTTTACATTGTCGATCCGAACCATTTATTTTACCGTTAGTTTTCAACCGCCAACTTCTGTTGAGGTAAAAGTTATTAGAAGGATATGATTTTTAGTAGAATGATCAACATGATGAGGGGTGCTTGGAACTAAAAAAATTGTATAAGTAAAATTTCCTGTTATGTAATTTTAAATTTCGTTTAAATGCCAATTATATCCTTATTAAAAAAGAATCCATAATCTTAATTATACCATTTTCTTACAAGAAAATTAAAAAAATAAAAAAATTCTGCAAATATTAAAATAATATAATATATAATATGAAAATAAAATTGGAAATTTTCATGTTAATATAAAACATCACATGCATAATACGCAAATAATATATACATGTATTTATTATAATTTGCTTAAAACATAAAATTCATGTATTAAACGCAAATAAAATGGTTGATTGCTAACAAAGGTTACGAGAAGCACCTTGGATTTTTTTTCTTTTTTTTCTCTACTCGCTAAAAGCAGCTGATCGTTGATCAACGTCGCATACAGCTTCTCTCTTATAAAAATAAATTGTTTGTGATAGTTATGACAAAATGTTTCTCTTCCCTTGAGTTATTGTAATTTCTTCTCAGCGTTGCTACCCAGAGAAGAAAATGGAGGAGAAAAAAGAAAGAAAGAGAAGAAAAGAAAGCTTTTGAAAACCTAGCTTTCGTCTCTTCTCTGCCTCACGTACTTTTTTTTTTTTTCTTATTTCTCTTTTCGATTATTTTTCTTTGCTTTTTGCAATCCAAAATTATGTCAAATTTGAAATCAACCCTAATATAAGCTTCTAACCAATGGTTAAACCTTGGGGACTCAATGGACCCAATTGAGCCACATGGCACTTATACATTGGTAGTAACTGTCGAAATATCATTATTTGCCACTTCATCATTCTTTGACCGGTTCTAAATTCTCAAGGACCAATAGACAAGTCTTCTATTGTTGGAGGGACGTGGATTGGCTTCCATATAGTGTCGAACACCCTACTTATTCTTAAACCTCATTTACACCTCGCCAGCGAGACTATATGAAAGTGTTATGACTGATTTTTTTGTGACGATAATTTAATCATAAAACATAGATAATCCCAAAAAAAACCCATAAAACATGGATAATTCTGTTAAAACCCCAGATCATTGATGAAGTAGATCGAAGAATAGATGTGTGAGATTAGTTTATTGATGGGGCTTGATAAATCAGCACAGATAGCACAATGACAAAATAGTTTGTTAGGTTGAGGCAAATTCTTTTGAACGGACCACAAGTAATTGCATTGATAATGACCACTACTCTTATAGGACTATGGTACCCACAAAAAGAAGGTCCAAGGGTGTGAGGATAACCTCTTCACCATATATAACATCTCCATGTAAAATCACGTCATTCTAAAACTTCTAATTTTATCAAAAGTTACTTTTGACTAGGTTAGAAGCTTTAGAATGACGTGATTTTCTGTAAAGATGATCTACATGGTGATTAGATCATACACCAAAATTCAACCCTTGGATCATATTCATATATACCCTACAACATATTGTGCATTTTTAGATTGGGCAAAGTATCCTGCCATTAAAATTCATCAAATGAACAAGTTTTGGTTTCACAATATCCACACCATAAAACAGCTCTTCTTAAAGGAATAGTTTTAGCGGAGAACGACTAAAGCACCCAAAATTTGGAAATACTTGTCCAAAAACTCTGAACTTTTCAAAATAGCCAAAACCCCCCAAAATTCTCAAATTAGATGTATAGACGTATTTGCCCTTATTAGATAAGGAAGAAACTAATTTTGACCAACTCCTAAATTTGGTAATAGGATATATTGAAGCATTTAATTTAGATAAGATATTAAATCTTTCCTAAAAATATTCTTTCAATTAGATCATACTTAAATTAACCTAAGTTTTTTCCCTAATTAAGATTTTCAAATTCTGTCTATTATAGTCATAACCTTTGTTTACAACACTTTTATGAAGTCATTTGCTTAATTTTATGGCTCATTTTTTGCCAATACAAAATTCCAGAATTAATTAACAAAAAATATAGTTAGTACAAAATGACTTAAACGTGCAAAATGTTTTTAGCATATGCACAAAAATGAAACAAACGAGTCTAAACAATTTTTGCACAACCAAAAATGAAACAACGGAATTTTTATTCCCGTAAAATAAAATGCAAAAATTATAATGCATAAGCAAAAATTAATTTGTCAATGAAAAATTTCAAAAATTAAAGAAACATAGAGTCAATGCAAAACGATTGACACGTGCAAAAATTTTGCAATGTTCAAACGTAGTGTAAACAATAAAGCTTCGATTTAAAGATGAAAGTGGTTAAAATGGGCAAAAATTATTTTTGCACAAAAAAAAAAATCAAACAACGAATTTTTAAGTCAATCAATACAAATTGTAAAAATTGTAATGCATTAAAAAATTTTATTTGATCTAGAAAAAAATATATTTTGCAGGAGAAAAAAAAAAACTCAAACACAAATATGATTCGTAACAAAAAAAAATGAGAAAATGGTCTTTTTTATTCATAATACACTAGTGGAACCATTGTTTTATTAACAAAAAAAAGTGAAATCAAAATATTTTTCTCTTTTATCTTTTAGGTTAAAAAATAACAATAAATATAGTAGTTTATAGAAAAAAAAATCTTTAAAATATTAAGGAGATAAAAATAATTTTAAACAAAATAAGAAACTAATTAATTCAAAATTGTCAATTAAGCACCAATTAAGGAATAGAATCTTATTAAGATATTATTCTCTAATTAAAAAAGGGTAAACAAGGAATTAAAAAAAAGAAATTATTGACTCGTGGGGTAAACAGAAATTTTATCCCTTAAAAAGTATAAAATGGTAAAATAAAAAAAAATAAGGAGATTTTGGCTATTATGAAATGTTTGTGGATTTTTTGGTATTTGGCAATTAAAAATGAGATTTTTGAGCAAAATTATGTAGCCTTAGCTGGATAAAATACATACAAGAAGACATTAAAATTGCGTCTCTGCTTTCGATTGTGCTCCCATGGAAGGCATATACCATGAATTTTGCACCAAAAAAACGATTAAGTAACTTAGCTTGTAACGAGGTTCACAGGAACAGTATTAAGAACTGATAAACAAAATCTTGGTGATGTAAGTGAAAAAACTCGTATATGATGATGAGTGGCAAAAAAAAACCATTTGCCTTCTACAAGAAAAAAAAACTCAGATCAATAAAAATATTATACAACCATACAACCCACAAACCTGCTTTTTCCAAGCGTTTCTTCTTTTTTGAGACAACACAAATAAGAACTCTCCTCACAAATGTATGGTAGAATCATACCAAAACAAAAAGGAACAGACTCTCAATCTCTCTCCATGTTCAGTCAATGAATCAATCCACTTCAAGAGGCAAGTAGCTTGAGATATCTTCAAAGATGTGGCAACTTTGTCAGATCACTTGCAGGCATTAATACTTTCCAACACAGTGCAGTGCGTCCCAAGAAGCTCAATCTTCAATATTGAGATGATTTTCAGGGCAAATGGCAATTTTCTTACCTGGGTATTATCATCTCCATCAGAACTAGAATCCATCTTCTGTACAGTCTGGGATGCCAAATTCAGATGGGTAGTAGTATCCCTGTATTTTGGCCTAGCTATCAACCAACAGCTGCTTGATTTTTATCCATTTTACATGAGAAAAAAGAATAAAAGACAAACCCATTTACAATATTTTCGAATTCTAAGCTTCCAACGATAATCGGCCGATACAATTAAAACCTTTCTCACTCAGTAAAACAGACCAGGAAGTGATAGTCACCCTCCTCAACCTGAACTCCAGCCGAAAACTTTCCATGCAAGTTCAGTTGGGCCACTGCAAAAGTATTACAGCTCTCTGATACAGAAATGGACCCTTCATTAGAGAAGATTGCTTCACTGAACTTGCATGTTTTTAGGAGAGGACCATGCAGATGAAGTCATAAATTGATATAAATCTCACAATATCCCATTCAAAACTCGCTGGTAGTAATCATACTGCCGCGTCCGCCATGCATCTAAGCTGCTACTAATCAGGGATAGCACCAAGGACACACATTGCTGCTTGAAATCAGTGAATACAACTGTTAGAACTCGATCAGACATTGCATATGCTGCAAAAGTAATTGTTCATTGAAGACGAGAAAAGAAATTTAACTCTTTTTCTTGTGTTGATATCCTCCAGTGATTAGAATGATAAGTTTCTCCCCCGAGAATAGACATTACAAACACAAAGAAGGAAATGAGAAACTGACCTCTTCTGTTAAACTAAGATGGAAACGTTTCCTAAGGTTCTGTATTGTCCGCGGACCACCCTTAAAGCATGGGTAACCAGAATCCTGAATGCAACATTATAAACAATATTGTAAAGCCATGTATACAAAGTGGGAATTTACGCTTTCCATACAAGAAGAAGTCCAAAAGCTCTTATTTGTGGGGGGAACATAGATAGTTAGACCAGCAATCTGGGGATTCAAAAAACTCTTTCAACACAAATTATTAATCAGAAACAAAATTCACACAAACAACATAACATGCGGTGTATGTCAAATTGGATATTTGTTCCCAGAAATATTTGTACAGGAATGGGAAAAAAGCTGCTCTTCCTACTTGCTATATACATTGCCTGCATGCAAGGTGTTGTGACCAAAATGTGATGTGGCCATGAATGAGGAGTCCCATCAGCTCGCATGTATGCAGGTTGTCGTACTTCTTTTATTCTGATAAGCAAGTAATTATACTCTATGATACCTAGATACTTCAAAAAGAAGCTTTAAGGGTTCCATTAGGTAGATCAAAATGTTAGTATCTACTATCTAGTCAGCATGGTATTTAGTTTCAGAGGGATAGCGTAAACAGCAGCCTGACTTCAGAAAAACAAAATGGTGGCAACTGTAACATAATCATTTTCTTGACTAGAGATTTTTGGTGTTACAGTTGTATTTTGCTTTGGTTTCCTTTTTCGCTCTTTATTTTTTCTGTTTTTTTCTCTCTTGGTTTCTTTTTATTTTTATCTTTTTTGTTGCGAGAACCTCCATAGAGGGAACGGAAACTCATTCATAGTTGTATTTGTATATGCTCTGAGTTGTTTCCTGTTTGATAATCATTTATTGTATCAACATTTGTGTTTCGTGGTTCAAATCTTCTGCTTGACTGTGTTACTCAAGGGCATCTAGGTCCCATTCAGGTTGGGGAAAGGTATGTCTACCATCTTCTAGAAAAATTACAACTAATTCAGTAATTCTAGAGTTCTGTTACCTGCATCATTTCAACTAGAAGTATGATCCGCTCTGCATGTTTACGGCATGTCAAGAAACCTTGTATGCATAAAACCTGAAGAGATAGGACAAAAGACCAAAAGATATTTCAACCTAATGTAAAACAAGATAATAAACCGATGGGACATCAAATTTAGAAAAGGGAAGCAACATAAGACATGTTCTTAGTACTTTAAAATAATCAAAGAACTCGCTCGGAACTCCCTCAGCATCAGAATCCATGACCTGGAACAGACACAATATTTAATGAGTGCACCGTGAAAAACTATGCAAATAGCATTCAGGATGGAAGAATATGAAATTTCAAAATGCAAGTCTCATGCATTAGCAGAGCAATCGCTGATCATTTTGGCTAACAATTAAAAATGTAAGCTCTGTATGAGGTAGTATATATAACCTCAAGGAGTTCACGAGTTAACTTAAATGGTGCACTCTCAAAATTTACGCCTCCTGGTGAATTTGATAGCATAAATCCAAAATCAATATGTATAATATGACCTTCTTCATCCATCAAGAGGTTTCCATTGTGCCTATCTTTCACCTGAACATCAAAAACAGGCTAATGAGAAAGCAAGAACTCAGTTACAACCCATAGGACTGGTGGATACTCATAAAGCCTCAGTTTGAATTCATAACATCTGCTAGTAAAATAAATGGTTAATAACAATTAAGTGAGATATAGAGCGGTACTACAGCTTATAATGAATTTTACCATATAACAGAGCCAAGTCAAAGTTTTAGGTTATAAAAACACCAAAATTTCATCAGGAATTTTCATAAGCCCATGAAAAATGTAAAATCCAAGGCAGATGCAGTAAATATGCCAAACAGCAACCAAGGGTTAAAGGGAGGACTCACAGACATGTTGAACCAAGAAGCAAACCCTTATCTTCTACCTCTTTCTGTTGTGGATTTAAAAGTCTTTCTTACTCAAGATTCTTAAGGGAGTTGTTTTGTTAGTCCGCTAGATTTATGTAAGAAATGCATATGGGAGCAAAAGGATAGCATTCTAGTTGGTTTTGGAAACTTACTGTAGAAACAACATAATGTATTAATGTCAAAATGTTCAATTTTTTATCCAAACTCCTACACAATTTTGTCTCAGAACATGAGATATAATTGACTTTTTATTTGGAAAAACTATTTAACAAGGATATCTAATTTTTTAAGAATTTTCCACGTTATACACTGTCATACTTGTATCCACCCATTTAGACACATCACACATGCCAACACATTCAAAGAAATATAGCTTTATAGGTAACAATTGAAACAAATATTTGAATATCATCCTCAATGAATGTGTCACGCGTATTTGTTCTGGTTCCCTGCATAACAATCTCCAAGGAAATGGAATGTTCTTGTTATAGCGCTTCAGAAATTAAAACTGCCCATTAAACAGAACATACAGAAAAACAAACTGGAGAGCAATATTGCCGTTTTGTGGATGAAAATTCTGTAAACCAAGTTTAGGATGCAATATTCTGCTAACTCTGCAGTGTCTGCACACTGACTCTAAAGAGAATAGAGAATAACCAAGGTTTATGAGCTCCCACAAAGAAAGAGAACAAGAGCCATGAAACACCACATGTCAACATTAAAGGCAGTATTTTGTAAATTGAAAACCATACACCCAAAAAGTGCTTGTGCATACGTGCTTTTGTGATCGTATGACGTGGATTTCTAAGTGCGTTTGCAAAATAGAAAGAAAGAAAGGGGTGACTGCACCTGTAGCAGGTAACACAATATAGAATACCCAGCCATGCTCTCAACAAAATTCCTCTGCAACAAAGAAGATTGCTCAAAAAATTGGAAGTATCTACAGACAACTAAAATCAAGAGTAGTTTTTAAATAAATGGAACTAAAAACAGAAGAATTGAGTAAGCATAATGATGTCACAGTGGTCATTTCCATATGAAGAAACATGAGAATATAATTTATATAAAGCAACCACATCAAACTGGACTCCCAGTGCAACAGTGAGCAGTTACAATGGGATTCAACTTTGAGTGATGTATACATTTGAGAGAAAAGCCACATATTTCATATACTTTTCCAACAATTACTGAAGCATTAGACATAGAAATAATGTCATAACCTAGAACATGATTCCTAAACAAAGGAATTCCCCCAACAGTAATTTAGACAAATGAACCAAACGGGCTACTAGTTCTGAGTGCAATCTGAAAATAAAATTCAAAAATATATTTACTAGTATGTCGTAACAAGTTTGAAACCTAGCAGTAGATTTAAAAGAGAACCAAGAAGTCACCTATGATAATCAGAATTTAGCAAGTAGATATAGTTCAAGAGGAAGCAAATCAGCAATCGTTTAATGATTAATACCTGGGCAAGTTTAAAAGATGGAGAATTTTCTTCATACTTGGCAACGAAAAACTCGCGCAAGCTTGTGATGCTGGGAAACCTACTTTTGATAGAATGAATTGAGGCCTAAAAAATAGAAAGACAGTGTCACACTAATAGCAATTAGCAAAAACACTTTCTAAATTAGAGATAAGAGCATCGAAGTACAGAATTACCGTATCTGGAATTGTCTCAATGAGAGCTGTATATGAAGAAGTAACTAGGACTTCATAAGGGCGCAGCCACAATGGAAGACCAGCTTCTTGGAATATATCTGAAATCAATAACCAAAGAAAAGAAGCTTTAATCAATTATATGGAACAAAAAGGTGGAGAAATAAGAAGCACTTCCATCTCCACATAAGGTTTTTGATTTTGTAGAACAATATCTGGAATGTTTCTACTCTAGATCATCTCATTAGTCTTCCATTAACTGAATAATTCATGTCTGCACCACTTATGATGAAGCAAAACTTTGAATAGTACGAACCAGTGGTATCGATGAATGCTTTAATCAAAACCATCAATTGAGTCCATACCAGGCATTAATATTTTAATATTTTCAATTGAGATCTGTTCTTAGTTTACATCATGCCAAATGTACTAAACTTGTATTGTGAATACCACAATATGACTCTTTTGTCAATTTGCAACAGTATAGTATCCATATTCTTTTGGACAAGAAATGAGACGGTATTCCTTAGTCAAGAAACAAAGGTAGAAGTATCATGTATCCATATTGCTTATCCAATATAAGAACCAATATTGTATCTTCTGGATACCGCCTAACAGATGCACTGAGAAAATCAAAGTATCCAGTATCATTAAGTAGGACTCGTCAAAAAAAAGTATCATTAATTAGGCATATATAAAGTGGCCCAAATAAACAGTTGCTCTTCATCCACAAAATGGTTTTACTTGCAAGGCACCTAAAAGAGGCAAACAAGGTAACTACAGAGTGTGTTATTGGGGACTTATAGCGACCATATACATTTAAGTAACCTCTTGAATCAATGACACAAAATGGACACTATTTCAATTTTATATAATTGTACAGACATTTACAGCGAGGTACTACGTTGGCATTCTACAAGGGCATCTTCGAACATCTTTCTCCCTCGTTTACTGACTCCCATTGCAAATAAAGAGACATGGAACACATTCCATGAACCACAATATGTCAAATGTATTCCAATTAACTGCTAATGAGGATATATTGTAAAAAAATATATATAAATTGAAAGAATCAATTTAGTGGTCAAGTGTAAGGTAAAAACAGAACCCATAATCTATGGAAAGGAACAATAACCAATCAAAAATATTATTTTTTATCGACCCAAGGCATAACTAATTGAGACTCAAAAACAATCAGCATTTAATTCTAACCTAGATACATTACCATTAATAAATTTCATAGTTGTTCCTCTATAGCATGAGAATAATTGATTGACATACTCTAGAATTTAGCATCATATGTTGTAGCATATAATAGTACAATGAGCTTCAGAAGAAAACAGAAGTCTGATCCAAGATTAGATGAAAAACAACTAAGGTACTTACCATAGAAGTGAGACACGAGTTGCACAGCAAGATGCTCTTGCCTGCAATCATCACCACTCTTTACAATGACCTATAAGAAGGAAATGGGAGCCGAATATTTTCAATAATGAGAAAGTATAGTACAACACAAGCACAAGAAAACAAATTAAGAAACATTACCATAAGAAACAATGAAAGCCCCTAATTTTGGCATGCAGTTTTAGCTGTAAAGCAATACTCCGATTTATTAGTGTACTTGGCTTCGATTTACATAAGATTAAGTGGAAAATTCATATCATGTGAATTAAAACACAGCTCTACTTTTCCCCCTTCTTTATATTTTCTGAATCTCTTCTATTATTTTTTCACTTCATCAATTGTACCAGGGGTTTTCCTAGGAATTGTAGCTATTGTAGTGAAATATAACAAAACTAAAGTAGTTAAGAAAGGGCGCAAGACACACTTTAGGTGCTAAGGCCTCCTAGTGATTGAAGTGCAAGGCAGAAGACGAGGTTTCCACCTGAGTTTTTTTTTTTTTTTTGAGGGGAACCTGAGTTTTTTTTTCTAAGCAAGAAGCAATACTTTTAAGTATGCTAAATAAATATATAAGCAGTATAAAATTTCATAAGTTCCAAGACTTTAACAAATGAAATATGAATTTTAAATATGGTACAATCATAAGATGTATGAATACAATCTTCATCAAAAAAAAAAAAAAAAGATGTATGAATACAATGCAATATAATCATAACAACTTGCGCAGCTCATCATTTACATTCCATAATTAGGAACTAACCAGTACTCAAGTGACATCTATTTAATGATATAAACTTTGATAAACAAATTAACAATGTCCAGAAAACACCAAGAAAATTTATGTATATATATATATATGAAGCAAATAACAGTAGTGTTCTCATTGTTTTTGTTCTCATCAATATTCTCTTTTTCGCAATCGTTGTTCTTACTTAATATTGCCATTGACATTGTCTCATTGTAGTTCGTGTTTTTGTCATTTTTTTTTAGTATTCCTCTTGTTCTCTTTCTAACTTTTAGAAAATATATTCTGTTCGAAGAATCCATGGACACAAATCTTACAATTTTTCTGCTTTCTTGATTTGCTGAACTTTAAATTTTTGAAGTAGTTCCTGATTCACCACTCTGGAACATACTATTTTGAGTTGCCGAAAAAGGTGTTTAGAGTATACATGTTTTCAAAATTTGCACTTTCCAAATTAATAAATTAACTTTCTAATTTCTACTAAAAATTAACAAACTAATACGTCGCAGCCTAGGCATCGCCTCAACTATAGAATCCTTTTTTTCTTATTTGATATGTCTCACATACAGAATCCTGAAATAAGTTTTTAAAATTTGCAAAAAATAAATGGATACAAATAAACTGGACTACGTTTGAAAGGTGCCTTCTTTAGCAGACATCGGGTATCTGAAAACTTATATTATGGGTTTGCCTCAAGGCTTCGCTAATCGCCTAAAAACTATCAATAAAATTACAATTCCAATCAATTCACCAGATTTCGTTGCTGCAAGTTCTATTTCAAATGCAAGACCAACTAACTGAAATGAAAGTAAGATAACGAAACACCAAAGACTTACTGAACGCAAATCCCAACCAGGTAATTTTCCAAAGACTGAAGCTTTCCTTATCCTCTCTTTCTTTGCCTCCCAAAGTTCACCAGATAAGGCATCACTTGCCTTAGGAACACCACCATTTGAAGCCTGTTTTAATTGAACGATTAGATTCTCCCTCAGAACAACATTCCACACGAACTCATTAATTTGTTTTAAGCGTAAAACATAAATCCTTCAGCTAGAGTTCACCTTTGGTTGTGTATCAGATGAATCTTGGCCTGCTCCTTTTAGCGGGAGTCCAAGAGGTGCCTCTCCCTTTGCTGCAGCAGCCTACAGAAAGCAAAAGTGGAAATTAACACCAAATCATTTTCGGATGAATCGGAATCAAGCTCAAGATCGGCCAATGAACAATGAAGGTTCCCCAACTAGCAGAATATATCAATTTTCCTGGGTCTAAATATTTGAATGCAACAAAGTAAACATGAAATTTCTGCTTACAAAACAAAAAGGCATGAGGATAGGAATTTTACAATGAATTCTCTACAGAATAAAGTTAAGGAAAAAAAATGCAAATAGAAAGAAAAAGTTGTATTAAAAAGCATAGAAGTCATTCCCTCCTACCTACATAGATATAAGAATTGCAACAACAAAGATGAACTCATTTAAAATGAGCAAGATATAAAAGAACAAAAAAGGTCGGGGGCTACAACGTAAGACCATCATATTTGACAAGCCAATAAAAAAAGAATATCAAACACTTTTAAAATCCTGACAAGTAATAACAAATAAAGGTTATCAAAACTCAACTAAAACCCACAAGATATCAACTGTACCCACTCAGACATCATTACAACTTACAACAGCCAAATTGTTCAGTTATGTGTAGATAAGCTATTACTCTTGGCATAAACTTTCGCTAATGAACGCATCACCAACATTATTGCAACGTCATTCATTTGTCGAAGGAATATAATTTTCATCAAATCTAACCACATCGTATGATACTAATTATATTGGTTGTTTCACTACTATTCACTTAGTTTCCTTTTCTTTGACTTTGATGTATACGAATCAATAGACATGCAGATAGAATTGTATTGGGCACTGCAGGACATGGCCACTCTAACTGATTCTTAAGACCATGCTACTAACACCTTTCAATATATATATAAAACCATGATAGTAACTAACAGCAATAACTAACTTTAAGAAAGATCATTACTTTTCTTCCATAGACAGGTGAAACTGTGTGATACCAGATATAACTCTACATCTACGCCTAATGCAATAGTTAGCTCAAGATTACATCTATAGATGAGATGTTGGAACTGCTTGCCTGAATATCAAAACTCTTCTGTTGGCCATAGCTTATTGCTATTCCTTTGGGGCATAATGAACAGCTAACTTACTAAGTGAGTCATCAAATGAGAAGAATACAGACCTTCACGAGGTCTTCAACAGAAGATGAGCACAGATCGAGGAGTCCAGTTATGTGAGACATCTTGAGCCTATCATTTTAACCTTTTTTGGTTAGTTAAGTTTGGTACTTTATTATTCAGATTTTTTGAATAAATAATGCTTGTTGATTCGAAGTCATAGTTTAGAAAAAATTACTTTCATGGATAACCTTTTTAAAAACATAATTGCATGTAAAGATATTGCTTCAAAAGTTTTTTAGCACAGGATAATCTTTACAAAAGTAATTCCATCAAAGACCTATTTCTCTTTTGAAGAAACCTAGGTATTTGTCAAGATTGCCTACCATTCAAATTCTAGACACCAAATATGGTGTGCATTGAACAATTTTCTGGAGCATGAATATTTAAAGCATCACTTTGTGAGAGCCCAGACAAAAATAAAAAAATAGACCTTGATATGAGATTTTGAACCATTGATATAAGCGATCTTTCATACATAAAAATATGTTGTAAATTCTGTGTACTGATCAACAAAATAAATTTTGTGTTCTAAAGGTTTTAACAAGAAACATACAAACCAAACAGCAAACAATAGCTTCTAAAGCTAATTCCTAAATTGTTGGCCCATTGATGGATGACTGAAATTTTCATGTGCTAGCAACTTCACAAACGTATGCCAAACTATAATATTCATTTGACCAACACATGGGACAAGTGTTAGGGACCAAACCACTCACATCCTTGACAAACAAATAGTACTTTAATGCAGTTATTTTCAGACAAAACTTATATGCATGTACATGGTATCCTGATTTACAGAAATTTTGAAGCAGTCCCTAACTGCAATTAACTTGTATAAAGTTATCCTCTAAAGCAACTTCACCATAATTTTTCAAAGAAAAGAATGATCTACAACACAATCTGGACTAAAAGAGAAAAGAATGTTGTGTGGTGACAATAATAGACAGAAATATAATTCAATAACCGCAAGGAAACATAAATTGGTACCTGCAAGGAAATGATCTCACAAGAAGTGAATATCATACGGTCATACTCAACATTGTATTGGTCCATGTAAAAAGTCAAAAAGAACATGAACCAATTCAAGCTTGAGTGTGCTTTCACTTGAACAAGGAGACCCCTTTCCAAGTGTACAAAGCAGAGATAAGAAAGTTGTGACTACAGTTCACACTTAATGGAATTCTAAGACATTTATGCCACTAACATATCTTCCACTTACAGGCCCACCTTTACTTCCTCTATAGCAATTGTGCTCGGAACACGGCGGTGCTCCTTCCGACGCGGTGGCTCTTGATCCTCTATGTCTTCCATTTTGACCCCAGGATCAGCTGTCAAGACAACTCTTACCCATTCCAAATCATGATTACGTTGTTTTCCTAACACCGAAACAGAATCCTTCGCACCTTCACAATCAACTGGCACTCCCGTAGAAACCGAAGCAGAGTTGCTGCGCTTGATTCTGCATTCTGTGTCAGGTGATTCACTGTCTTTCGACTGGTTAAGCAATGGCTTCTCTATGGAAAGGCTCACATTTACAAATTTCACTTTGGCCTCCCACAAATGAGCCATTGCGTGATCAATGGCTTGAGAAGTAGATCTCAACATCCTATCAGTACCATTAGAGTTTACATCCTGCGGACTCCATAAAGGATATGCCCATGGAGGAGGCTTTGGCAACTGTGCATCTCCATTAGCTAAAGGAATCCCTCCTCTAGAAAGCTTTTGAGCATTGGATGTATCTTTGGTATGGCTAAACCGAGAAAAAGATGTGTTAGCACCGCATCACTTAACTAAGAAGAGTCTATTATTACAATACAAATTCATTTTGCATTTTCATAAATTACCTTGGTGTTTCACCTTTCAAAACTTCAACACATATCAAGTATGGTGCTTTTTCCCTAGAATTCAAAAGAACAGCTTCATCCTCAGGTATATGAATCACTCGATATGTTCCCTTCCCCATTGGAAAGCACACCCCTACATTACATGTGGAAATATTTGAAAAGAGGCAACTCAGGTCATGATTTAAAGCATGCAGTTATTACTTAAAAGAACCAAATAGTAAAGAAAAGAATTCTGTTGTGAAAGTCTACCACTATGTAAAAATTATGGAATTAAATAGTTGACAAGTAGACCCATTTGTCTCAATGACCATACCTAAATATGGTCACTAGTTGCAAAAGAAATAATATAAACGACCTCGCTTTACAATTGTTAGTTCAAGTTACACATATCAGATCACCATACAATTTTTGGTGCAAGTCACACATGCATCTGATTAATTACTAGTAACAAAGAATCATTTAAGTTGTCATTTCTACTTTGAATAAGAATAAGAACAAAGTCTCAGGACAAATATAGTAACAAACCAACATACAAAAGAAGATAACCAATATCAATCACTTAAATGCACCAATTCAACACGAAGAATGGTTAACTTTTCAAAAACTACAGACAAAATTCTTTTTTCTTTTTCTTTTGTTTTCTTTTCTTCAGCTACAAACAGAGAAATGACAGAAATTGATTAAGGAACAAAAACGTTTGGCTAAGAAATTTTAACTTTGTTTTTACATCATCAGCAAGACTTACATAGTTACATTAACACAACCTCTAAGATGAGCACAAAAGAAAGATCAGTTGCATGAACATCAACAAGAAACTCTGGCAAGATGCATTCCAAGATGTTTCCCATTTGCCCATCCCGTGGTACCACTTACAATCACTTCCTAATTCGTTCCATCACCCAGTATCTATATAATTTTGATAATCAATTAAAAATAGTGGAATTGTTAATATCTATACTACTATATAATGCAAATACTTGAGTGAAGCTTATCTTGCCAAAACTTCCTAAAACACCCTTATGTGTGTTTTTCTATTAGCAAATTGTATATATAAAGCTGTAAATTATTTATCAAATGGAGGGCTTAGTTGGTACTAAATAAAACTCTAGCATTAAATAACTCCACTATAACATTAAATGAGTAACATGACACATTAATTAACAACAATTATAATTAAAGAACAAGCCCAAATGTAAAACGTGCAACGCACGTGCACGAAACTTGTTCATATAACTGGCAGTTTTGGTTGACAACAATAATAAGTCATATTTTATATATATATATATATATATATATATATATATATATATATATATATTACATCCGTTAATTGGGAGGGAACAAGAGCTACTACACGAATACATTACCCGCTTCGAAATATTCAAGTATCGTAGCACTCTTAAACTCATGGAACAACATATTAAAGAAACCAACACAATGCCACCAACTAAATCACTAGGAGCATAGGCTTTCAGTTTGTTTCAAACTAATATGCCAAAAGATCTTGTTTTATCGAAAACATTAGAAGTATGTTTCAATAAATCGTTGCTATTTGGTAACTAGTAAATAAATATATTCAACCTATTCGTATACTATTTCTGCCTGCATACCAACAAAAAATTGATCAGCCAAAGATCAAACAAAAATACCTCCACTATTTTGAGCAGTGGCTACTTGGGAATTGATCTCCGTGAGTGACTAGCAAAAGAAGAATCATAATATCAGCAACATCCAAACACCCAATGAGATGAAGTAATCATGTAATAAGATAAAGAAAGTAAAAAGATAGGCAACCTCATGAAGAGCACTTTTGCGATCTTCAATTGGAAATATATCAACCAGGCCATATGATGTATCACACAATGCTTGAACAAAGTCTAATGAAACATGATAAGCCCCTTTGCGAATCTGGGATGTTATATTATTTGGCAAGGGAGGCTTTGCGTGTGATTTTTCATTTCGTTGCCTTGGTGACCCTGGCCGCTTCTGCCAAACAAAAGCAAAAAAAGAACAGCAATATAAGAATCACCTACTAATGCAGTCTAAGTTTGCAATTCACTATTAAAAAATAATGTCTGAAGAAGTTGAAGTGCCTTGATCGCAACGCCACAGTTCCCACAACAATAGATAATGGTCAAAAAACAAAAAGTTATGATCTATGCTGAATGGTAGGGCTACAATTGAAAAGCATCGACTGTTGAGATTAACATAGAAACTTTCCTTCTTTTTCCTTTAATTTTGCTTTTTGGTTTCCCCATATGCATGGAGCAGTTTATTTTTGTTTTCTCCGCAATATCGGTCTTATATGCTTGACACAAACTTTTGGCTTTATAGATTCTTCTTGGAAATTTTTCAGGAGTGTCAATTGTTCTACAACCTAGATAGTCATTCAGTCCAACCAAAACAATACCTAACTCTAATCTACAAGCTTAATAGATACTCTACGTTCTCCTTTGCTTCTGGTTTAATTAGTTCTGCATGAACTATTTCCAAACGCACGAAGATAAACATGACCTCATGCAGCACAGAAATGCAATCAAAATAAGACTCGAACAGGTGATATGTAATAATGGAAAAGCCCAATTTAAGTGAAGAAAAAGATGCGCAATTTTGTCAACCATAGAGCTTGTTAGGAAAACAATGTATTAGAAACTAATTTTGGTAACATAGTTAATTAATAGAGTAAAGGAAAGAACAAAGAAATGGAGATTCATGATTTATGATTCAACGCAACTCAAACCATATCTACTACTGCCAATTGTCTTTTACTGGTTTGAAAACTAACAGATACAGGTTGCAATAAATTATAGTTCGCTTTGCTGCACAAGGAGCTCTCTTATTCTGGATAAATCAAAGAATAAAGACAGTTTATACATCTCGAAGACAACATATACACTCCATATAAATGTGGCCAAATAGATCCCACAGGATTAATATGCAGATTGTAGTCAACAAGATGTGTCACCTAAGAGATGTCACATTAGGTCTGTGCTTGTGCCTGTGAATATAAAAATACGTGGATAGATCTAGAAACTACAGTGTCTTCAGTTCACACTTTCCGTTTCACAATGTTAATACGTAGAAAATTCTTTAATCATTTCCTTTATTCATTTTTGGCTTTAGTTTATCTGTTGAGCCCTGTCACTATTCTTATAATTTTTTCTCTTATTATTGTTGAACTTTTTAATCCATCAAAATAAAATTACTGGTTATTAGGTAGTTTTGAAGTTTCTAACAGGTTTTTTGTTGATTTAAAAAATTAGAAATTACGGGCAAATAAGCTTTACAACAGCAACTTCTCTAATTGCCTTAATTCCACTTCAAAATACATGTTGTTATCAAATTCAAGTACAACTGCTGACACTGAGAGACACAAATATGTTCAATAATTGAACTCTTTAACAAAAATGACAGCTTAAATCTAGGATTTCTTATGTCCATCATAACTGAACCATATACAAAGAAACTGTATTAAAGCAACAACGCAAAAACGTTAGCACTATTAGTCCAGGATGGACAAACCACTCCAACATCCACAATTCTAATTTAGTTCCGAACTAGAATACATTTGGTTCCAAGAAACAATCCTGAGGAGTTTCCCCAAGTCAAACAGTCTTACTTGGTTGCAAGATAAAAACATAAAGTCCCACCACAGATGTAATGGTGTTTGTAAAACACATAGTTAGACCACATAGCTTAAGTCAAATATATATACAGAAACACTCCGTCTAATATAGGTTAATCAACAAACTGTGGAGTGGCAGTAACTAAAAACAAAACAAGAAACCAAGTCATCCAGAAATGATAGCTACAATTGAAGATTATGAACCAATTAACACAACAAGTGAAACTCAAACTCATGTTATACTGACCTCTTTATTCTTCTTTGAACCAAACAACTCTGAATCTTGCACAGAACGATCTCGATCTCTAAACAGCTTCCGAAAAAAATTCTCTGTTCCAGGACTACTTTCAAATGAACCATCAAGGTTACCATTTTCATTTGAAACTGCAGATTTGGTATCTTCGGGATGCACACGAAACAATTTCCGAAACAAAGAAAAATCTGAAGGCTCTTCATCTTCAATGTTTGAGTTCCCTCTATCAACATCATTGCTTCTGTCATTCCCATCCTTCTTGTCCTCAACTTTCTCCTTAAAAAACTTACGAAAGAACCCATCTTTTTCATCTTCTTCTGATGATTTTGGACCTGTTTTCTCTTCAGAATCATTTTTACTATCACGGAATAACCGCTTAAAAAAACCTTCGGAGCTCGACATCAGCTCCTCATCCTCGTCTTTACTGTCTCTAAGAAGCCTCTTAAAAAACCCATCCTTCTCTGAGTCATCCTCGTCTTTACTGTCTCTAAGAAGCCTCTTAAAGAACCCATCCTTCTCTGAGTCATCCTCGTCTTTACTGTCTCTAAGAAGCCTCTTAAAGAACCCATCCTTCTCGGAGTCATCATCGTCCTTTTCCACTGATTTACGGAAGAGCAGTGCATCTCGGACTTTTGGCCCTGGAATGAACTTCTTGAAAATTTTGTTATCGTCAGGGGATTTGCTACCATCTTCCTGCAAGGAGTTGCTTCCTGAAGAGGGCGAAAAGGATAAAGACCGTTGGGTTGGTGGAGACGAGGTCAGTGATAACAACCGCTGCTTTGATGAGAGTAGTTTATTGAGAACCTGGTTCTTGCTTACAGGGCTAGATGGGGCATTCTGCGGCCGAACAAGAGGTGGCCACTCACCCATCAAAGTTGCTGCTATCTGGCACTTCTCCTGAATCCTACTGATCCCCTCATTATCATCCGAGTCCTCAAGCTCTGCCATCAAAAACCATTGCACCTTCAACGCAATCTGTAACGACTTCGAACACATATCAATGACGAATTTATCCAATGACGGGCTCGGTTTGTGGACCAACATGTAGCAAACCTGGAAGAGGTAACTCTCAATGCCCGAGAGCGGAAGAGTGTACATTCGGTTACAGAGATAGTCCCGGACACCTGGGTGGTCATGCTTGTAAAGGTAACTAACTGCGATCCACTCACAGAAAAATGCAGAGTCAAAGAAACGGATAAGCCAACCACTCTCCCCAATCTCACTGTTGAGATTCGGACGGACAATCTCACGAGGTGAATCAGATTCCCCACGATTCAATCCCAGTAACCGCACCATTATCAATCAACCATCATATGCTGCACTCTAAACCTAATCAAAATCCGAAAGCCCTAGTTTATTCTAAAATCTAATCTAATCTAAACCCACTTCCAGAATCAAATTCAGAATCTTCCTCCAAAAAATTCTTCCAAGCCCTAAACCTTTTGTACCTCCAATACTAACAACTCCAATAAAACTCAATCTGATCGGAAAAATCAAAATTTAAATATGATCTTGCTTCACCAGCCCCTGAAAACCCTAATTCTTTCCCAGAAACCCTAGTTTAGACTCAATAAGCACAGCAAAACTTTGATTCCTCGGAAACTAGAGAGAGAAATGACCAAAATTCGAATGAAGAGACAAGACTTAGATTGATCTTAAGAAAAAAAAAAATGTTTCAACGAAATTAGAAGAAAACACAAATGACAATGAGAGATTTCGCTTACGTAGAGAGAGAAAATGAAAGATGTTTTAGAGAGAGAAAGAAGCATCAGCGAATCCCTTTTCTTCTCTGTCGTCGTCGTTGTTGGTGTTATTGTTGTGTTTCTTCTTCGTTGTTGGTGAGAGAGGAATGGAAACGAACAGAGGGACAATTTTAGAGACAAATAAATAAATAAATAAATAAATAAATAAAAGAATATGTTGCTAGAGTGCGCCGTTAAGGTTAATGCGCATCACACGATAGTTCTGATTCGACAATTTTGATAGTATCTGTCTGCTGTAGTGTTTGTAACTTTGTACATAATGTACAGCTTACCAACACTAACTAAAAGTAAACCTAAATCCTTTCTTTTTAGTTTCACCAGCCAAGGGGACGTGCTGCTTAAGTGAGCACTTCATGATAGCCTATTTTGGATGATTTCCAATACAAATCTTGGTAAGAGAAATATGTACTGTTCTGGCAGTAAGACAGGTGGGGCCTACACATTTTATGGGCCGGGTTCCATGGGTTGTTAAGTACTAAGTTGTTGAGAATAGTTGGACATGGAAAATAAAAGCCTTGCAAACTCAATATATAAAGATCATGAGCTACTTCACTCGTAGACAATTAGTTTCGAGTTGGATGCGCAAATTTAATATGGTATTAGAGCAGACACACACATGATAAGCTCATAAACCACACGTGCTTCACGTCACCTAAATAAAGTTTCATGTGTCAGGCTCAAAATAACCCCACAAATAAGGAGGTGTGTTGAGAATAGTCTCAAATGAGAAATAAAAGCCTTGCAAACCCAATATGTACAGATGAGACAATTAGTGATATACCTCCAAATAATTAATTGTGGTTGTTATATACCCCCATTTTAATTGAAATTAGGGATATACTTCCAAGTCACAATTTCTGTTAAAAGGGTCGTTAAGTGACCACATGCACAACACGTGATGGGTTATTTTACCAAAATGTCCTCACATGGTGCGCACATGAACGAAAATTAGCGATATACCCCTAAAAAATTAATTGTGTTTGCAATATGCCCCATTTTAATTGAAATAAGAAATATAACCTTAAGTTCACGGTTTCTGTCAAAAGTGACGTTAAATGACCACGTGCACAATACGTGACATGTATTTTTACCAAAATACCCTCACTTGGTGTGCACGTTAACTATGTAAGACCCATATTTTTAAATATCCAATGTACCATTGGGTCCCTTCCACTTGGGTTCATCATCTTGTATTAATTTGATGGCCAGAACATAAAATATAGAGCCAATGACCAAGAAATAAGCAAGCATTTCTAGACCTTAGAAGGTGATTAATGGCAGCAATAGAGAGGAGAGTTGCAGAGAAATGAGAGAACGAGAGAGAGAGAGAGAGAGAGAGAGAGAAAGAGAGAGGCTTGATCGACATCGTAGATCAAGAATTCGATGTAGAACCAGACTTTCTGGGTATTTAGAAATATGGCCTTAAGTAGTTCATATGTGCAACACGTGAGGGCATTTTGGTGAAAGCATTGGCCACGGGTTGTGTATGTGTCACTTTATAACGTCCCTTTTGACATAAAATTTGAACTTGAGGTTATATCCCTAATTTCGATTAAAATAGGGGTATATCGCAAATGTAATTAATTTTTTGGAGGTATATCCTTAATTATAACTAATAAAGGCATTTTAGTAAAAACACATGACATATGTTGTGCACGTGGTCACTTAACGACCCTTTTGACAGAAACTGTGAACTTGAAGGTCCTAATTTCAATTAAAATGGGGGGTATATTGCAAATGCAATTAATTTTTTTGGGTATATCGCTAATTGTCCCGATAAAGATCCCGGGCTACTCCACTCTCAACGGGTTGATTCTTTTGGAAACTTATTGTTTAGGATCTTAAAGTGGATGAACATATACGAATAATTAAAGGGTTAATTTAGTTTACCCCCCCAGAATAATTGGCCAATCGGACTTAACCCCTTCAAAGATCAGATATTGAACTTACCCCCTGCCGTTAGA
>MVGT01000576.1:66828-81364 GCA_002174775.1 Macleaya cordata
CGATCGTATGGCTGCCTAAGATGAACTTCGTCAGTACAAATTCCACTCGTTTCGTCATCACCAGTGATGGTGGGGAGGAATCACCATTGTTTGTCGAACTTGGGCTTTTAGTGATGGAAATAGTTCAAATTCTCTTCAAATCTCACCTGGTGTCTTTGATGAGAGGGTCTTTCAGGTTCGTCCTTGTAAATTAGAACAATTGGTTAATATTTTTATCTTTTTTATGTGGTCAATTATAGTGAAGTTCTCTTAAATTTTAAAGCTTTTGTCTAGATTTAATCAATTCATTGATGTCATTGGAAAGAACCCAATACAGAGAAGGAAGAGCAGTAGATCTCATTCTCTGAAAATTTATGATGAATTTGAGGATGGAGAAGATGAAGTGGTGGATAAGGAGTAGAAGTAATTAAGAATTCTGATAAAAAAGTAATTAAGAATTCTGATTAATCAAATCCCTAAACACCAACATCCATCTCTCCATTTTGGTTTCTCTCTCAGGGTTAATTTCTACTTTGCACCATTTTTTTCGGGATAATTTAGTTTACCCCCTAGAATAATTGGCTAATCGGACATACCCCCTCAAAAAATGGAGCGTGTGAGACGCAAGTGTGCCTTCTAACGGCAGAATCACGAAAACCGTGAGTTTGAAGGGGTAAGTTCAATATCTGATCTTTGAGGGGGGTAAGTCCGATTGGCCAATTATTTTGAGGGGGTAAACTAAATTAAACCATAATTAAAATTACAAATTCTGTGTCAACGCATAAAAATCCTTAATCTGACGTGGACACATTAATTCCTTAGCCTCTAATAATAAATTATTGCGTTTGTCATTCGGATTAGAACATCGGAATCTTCCAGATCAAGCTGTGGGAAGAGGTCGTTCTTACGATTATGTAGAGTTTGATTCCGATGATATAGCATAGCATAGAAGATTTGACTACATAGTATGATTGAAAGTAAGAAAAATATACCAATGATATAACAAAGAGCTGGTATTCGATTTGTCAAAGTTCAAACTTGAGTGGTCAAGCATACCAAAAAACAAGAAAAGTGAATTTTACAATATATTCACGTATATACATTCGTTAATAGTAATATATAAGTATAAAAAAAATAAGACAAAGTTTATTTGGTTTTCTTCTTTCCACTCCCCAATACAATTTAAACATCCATTCAAAGACAAGTTCATTTTTTACTCTTCCTTAATTTCCCCATATACCATCCTCTGAGAAGACTTTACTTTATGTGTTTATATTATTTCCTCTCTACCCGCAATGCCAAACTCCCCAAAGTTAGCTATATTATTCTCATCCTCGACGGTCTCCATAATATATATTTCACGAATTTTTTTATGACTCAACAACATCTCGTCTTCATCATATGACCTTAGGAAGTTGATGAGAAACACAAATTATTGTTTCTAAATATTAGTCAAATAAAAAATAAAAAATAAAAATAATAAGCAAAAAAAAGATATGAGATAATAAAAGTAAGACCTATATGAATACTTACAAATCAACCAAACAGACGACAACCACCAATAACAACTACTTCATATGACGAAGAAGTTGAGTCTTACTCCAAGGCGGATTCCAATGCCTCAGCTGGATTAAAGGATGGTGCTTCTTTTTCTTTTCTTAGGTGGCGCCTTCAAGTAGACATCGTAGGTGGAGGACAAAAAGCCAGCATATGGTAACGTAAAAGACGTTAGTAGGAAAAAGATGAAAATATAGATGAAATATTATTTAAAAAATGACATATTTGATTGTTTCGCTATGCATAATATACTATAATGTATATTTCTACTATATATGATCAGACAATATTGTTCTACCACTCACATTCAACCTATATTGTTTGGCCATGTATGGAGGCCAGCATGAGCTCTTGTTTGAAGAACACAAATAAAATAAACAATTTTGATATTATTTCTCTACCTTCAACATCCCAATTTTGGGTATTTAAAGAGTTTACAATACTTGTAACTCAAGCAAAATAAAGAAACCTACTTCTAATGAAAGATGAAAACTAGTTAAGAGACTCATATCTAAAATAGAAGTTCTAAGTCAATTGAAACTAAACAAATAGATGTGTTTAAATAAATAAGATATTCTACTCCATTAAGGATCAATCTACTACGTCAGACTTCAAACTTGTAGAGTTCTCTTTCACTTCACCAACTTGCATGGGATAAACACACTCTCTATTGGGCCCCACGTCAAAGTTTGAGCATGACCCTATCATTCCCCCCCTCTTCACCTCGACCTTGTCCTCAAGGTCAATTTTGAGCACGACCCCATCACCAGTATCGTCCACAAGAGAACTGGGACTTGGCAAGTTTTGTAATATAGCACTAGTGAATCCAATCGCAGGTTTCAAGTAAGAAACCTAAAAAACTAGGTGAAGTCGAGCATCAGCATGTAACTCCAATTTGTAAGCAACCTTCCCAATCCGTTCTAACACTTTGAAAGGGCCATAGAAATGCGGAGATAATTTCTGTGAGAAGCACCGAGCCAAAGAAGTTTGACAATAAGGACGATGCTTAAGAAAAACCAAGGCACCAACATCAAAATTGCGGTCAGTTCTCTTCAAATCCGCATACTGCTTCCTCCTATTCTGAACGACATGCAAATTTTCTTTGAGAGAACGTAAAATGGTATTACGATGAGATAGGGCTTCAACAAGAGATATCGTCTCGACCTCGCCGGGAACGTAAGCATGTAAAGCAGGCGGAGGAACACCATAAAGTGCTTCGAAGGGGGTCATCTTTAAAGATGAATGGTAAGAAATATTATAGCTGTATTCTGCCTAATGCAACCAGGATGTCCAACTACACGGAACATCCCCCACGAAACAGTGCAAATAAGTCTCCACACAATGATTCAAAACCTCAGTTTAACCATCCGTTTGGGGGTGGTAAGAAGGACTCATCTTTAATTTGGTCCCTTGCAGCTTAAATAGTTCCTGCCAAAATTTGCTCATAAAAACTGCATCCCGATCTGATACAATTGATTGAGGAAAACCATGGAGCTTGACAACTAATTTCATGAAGATATGAGCTACGGAACTAGCGGTGTATGGGTGTTTGATAGCCATAAAATGAGCATATTTCGTAAGGCGATCAACAACCACAAAAAATTACAGATTTTCCCATAGACGGAGGCAAGCCATCAATGAAATCCATTGAAATGTCCATCCAAATAGACGTAGGGATAGGCAAAAGTTGGAGGAGGCCGGTCGGAGATAGGGCCTCGTATTTCTGAGGTTAACAAACGTCACATTTTGTAATAAATTCCTTAATCTCACGACGCATTCCCGGCCAAAAGAACAACTTGGATAGCCATTGCATAGTTTTTAAATAACCTGGATGACCGGTAGTAGGCGATGCATGAAATTCGTGTAGCAATGTAGAATGCCATGGTGAATTAGGACTAAGAAACAATTGCTGCCAAAATCGAAGAGAACTGTCCTGCAGATTATAATTTTTTGCATTGAAGGATGAATGCTCCAACTTTTTAAACTTATCGACAATCTAGGAGTTAACTTTTAAATCAGCTTGTAGCTCATCCATCCATGTGCAACTAGTATATAAAATAGCAACCAGTTTACCTTCGTGCATGTGAAAAAGGGCATCATCTACCTTGTTTTCCTTACCCCTTTTGTAATCAATCTCAGAATCATATCCCATAAGCTTAGTCAACCAATTTTGTTGTGTAGGCGTGGACGTCGGGGCTTCCAACAAATACTTGAGACTTTGTTGGTCAGCGTGAATAAGAAAACTGAAATTCTAAATGCCCTACGGTTTAGTTGAATTAACTGTATGTCAATGTGACTATGGTAAAGGATCACACTATCACCAAATTTAAAATTTTAAATGGTGATATATATTAAGACAAAAATTCTAACTAGAGTATTGACTTATTCGATTCTAAATATGCGGAATTAAGAACAAAAATCGAATATTTCAATCTTGCAATAAACTAGAAATTATACAATAGAGATTTTGTTTACGAGGAAACCCAAACTGGGAAAAACCCCGGGACCTAGTCCAGAAAAGAATCCACTAAAAGTTAATGAAAAACTTACAAACCGATTCACCACTTGATGGACACGAATTAGGACTCCTACACTCCAATAGCTACGGTGTACTGTTTATCCACAAATTCGAACTCCACGAATTTGCCTCCTGGTAGATGTTGATGCGTCTCCAACTTAACCTCCGCAAGTCCCGCACCTTGAACCAATACTTGACACTTCAAGTATATCACCACGAGCTTGACGCTTCAAGCCACACCACCGGAAATCTACAGGTACACAAAAATAGAGTTTTTGGTTTGAAATGGGAAGAATGAAACCAAGTTTAACAAGTTTGAAAACTAAGAATATGGAGTTGAAGCTTTTCAAAAACTTGTTAAGGTATAGGGTGTTTGGTTGATTTAAACATGAATGAATCAACTCCATTTATAATGGTGAATTCTAGACATAGATCTGAAATGCACTAAGTGTGATGAGTGCATCTCTAGATCTAGATTTAGAACACACCATTAGTAATGAGTGATGTTCTTAGATCTAATCTATGACACCCTCACCTATTAAAAGTTGTTTCCCACGCACACATGTTCTTCCCTAAAACATGAATGGAGAAAATAACTCATACAAGTACTTTCCAGCTCAAAATGACAACCCAGATTTGCGGATCTGGGCGACGGTATCAATACTGTCATGGTGGTATCGAAACGTGCAGCATCTGTTGAAGAAAGCCAGCAAGTGGTTTCGATACCGTGAGGGGCGGTATCGATACCGAAACTCATCTGTTCCCAGGAGAGTTTTGGTATCGATACCACCTAGTATGGTATCGAAACCAAAAGTTGTCTGTCAACAAAGCCAGTTTTGGTATCGATACCATAATGTTGGTTTCAAAACCAAAACTCATCTGTTTAATAGATGCGTTTTGGTTTCGATACCAACAGAGCGGTATCGAAACCAAAAATGTCCTAACGACACTTTTGAAGTGGTATCGAAAGCGCAGGGTTGGTATCGATACCAAAACTCATCTGTTCAAACAGATGAATTTTGGTATCGAAACCATCAGGGCGGTTTAGATGCCACTAAGTTGTTTTTTAGAAAAATTATCTTTTAAGACCTTTTGAGCTTTGAAAAAACTTTTCTTTGGTCAAGGAGAAACTAACCACCTATAGTCCTTCGATATCTAAGTCACTTACCATGCGTACCGAGACTCGCTAACTCTAACTCAAGTTACATTGACCTTCTTGAGTTTAACTCTTGACATGAAATTTGACAAAAAAAAATTATGAGGAAACCTCATAGACCTTTCAAAAACGCCTACCAATCAAATAGGGTCGCCATTTTGTAACCGCATGCACTACCGCAAGCAATTCTTTTTCATAAGTAGAGAGACCCAAATATCGTAGAGCAAGAGCCTTACTCGTGTTTGCGATGGGGCGATTATCCTAGAGTAAAACAACACCAATACCATTTGCGCAGGCGTTACTCTCAATAATAAAATCGTGAGAAAAATTTGGAAGGGCCAAAACTAGAGTAGAGGCCATGGCATGTTTGAGAGCCACAAAAGCTTGATCAGCATCAGATGACCATAGAAACTTATCCTTCCTTAGAAGTTGAGTAAGAGGGTAAGCAATCTGTCCATAATTTTGGACGAACTTTCTGTACATGCTCTCTATATTAGTTAATTTGGTAAGTTTTGGTCCATATTTTTTACTTTTTACACTCGGAAACGTAATGGTAAGAGAACCTTTCGACCAAAGCCAGGACGCATTAACTGACGTATACAATTGCTGCCACATTGTGTGATCAGATAATATGGTTCTTATAGCATCGCTATAATTTCTAACCTAGTAGATGTGTTAGGAGCAACCCATTAGATCATGTATCTTAGATGTAATAACCACATTGGTTGCTAGTTTATATCCTTCTCATTAGAACTTACAATAGAACATTGTTGGACTAAAACCAAAAAAAAACTTTAAAATATTGCAACACTGTAATTTGCTTCATCAGTTAACTGTAACTGCTAGTTTCCTTTTGCCTTTTTACTAGGGAGATATTACACACTGATTGTTGGAGCCAACGAAAGACGTTGGAGAAGAGTTAGGAACCAACTTAAAGTAGTAGCTGATTCTTTCAAGGTACTTGACATCTGAGATGTTGGTGTATATAGCAAATTCCCCTGTAATTCCCAGAATCTGCTGGTAAATTTTTTTTTCCTCCTTCATGACAATTAGATGTTAAGTTCCTTGTTCATATTCATATATGATGATATTTCCTTTCAGCGCTTTTGTAAGTTTTGATTTTAATCTAATTTACCTCCTTCAATCGAAAAAAGAGATAATTATGTTCTTAAACTACTGGGGCAGTTAATAAGTCATTATCGGTCATGGCAAAAATGCATAGCCAGTTTGATCTATAGAGCAAAATGTATATGATTTCCAACATATTGCTTTCTGTCTGTGAATCTATAACAGTTGAGAAAGAGCAATAATAATGTAACGATAAAATTTGAAAAAATGGGTGCCCTGAGATACTAATAACTTTCAGGTGGATGTGTGGCCTAAGTATTCAATTTCGCAACGTCCAAATGAACATTTACTTGGCTTGATAACCAGTTGATTGAATGTTAATACCTGAAAAGTTAAACGCAGATTGTGGAGATGATATGCCCAAGAACTGCTATATACCAAGATGTTATAAAAAAAACACAAGTATGAATTTGCATAAATAAGGGCGAAAAATGTCATTCATCAAATGCTGAAATGTAGAGGGGGCATTAGTAAGTCCAAAAGGCATAACCAAAAATTCATAGTGTCCATCGCGGGTGCGAAAAGCAATTTTTGGTATATCCTCTTTATGCATGCGAATCTAATGATAACCAGCTCTTAAATCCAATTTAGTAAAATAACATGCGCCATGCAATTCATCGAAAGGGCTCGTACTTGGTCGTATCATCCTAGAATGAAGGAGCTCACGTATTAAGCATTCAATTTCTAATTTTTTAGAGTGAGCATACTGGTAAGGATGCACATTAATTGGAGCAGTACCAGGTAGGAGAGAAATCCGGTGATTGATTGATGATTTTTCTATCGATAAACAATTAAACTGCAATCACAGGGTCTATCAAAGTAGATCTAGCAAGTACGGGTCAAACCCACAGAGACTTGTGATATGGCAATCTAGAAATAAAATCACCTAAACTAACCCAAAAATAATAGTGATCGATTTGAGATTAATTAAGTTAACTAAAAATGCAATAATGAAAACTGCGAAAATAAAATGATAAGAAAAATGCAAAGGCTAAGAATCTACCACCTTACTATTGTAATTCTATGGATTTAATTTAATTGTTCCCAATTAATAATTACGAGTAACACTCGAGATGAAAATCTCATATTTTCGCGAAGATGGGATCGTTGAGTTATTCCAATAATTAATATGACAATTATTTCTTGGTCAAAAATACAACTCTAAAGCATTACTTGTCTTCTTACAACACAAATAATCAAAAGTGATGAGCATTCAAATAAATCAGGACCCAATTAATTAATAAATAAAATTCAAACTACTAGATATGCATCACATAAATAGTGAAAGAAAATGAATTCATCTAGTTTAGATGAGAAATAAAATTAATGCATTAGAGATCATCAAGGAACAATATAATTATATCTTAGAACTATTCAAGTTTAGGGTTTCATCTTAGCCTAAGCAAAGAATTAGAATCTTATAACTGAGATCATAGTTCTAATACAAATAACAAAAGAGATAAACATAAGATTCAAAGAAATAAGTGAGATGCAGCCTAGTGAACTGATCCCATCTCTCTCTCTCTCTCTCTCTCCCTAGTTCTCTCTGTTATTTCAACATTTAAACTCCAGTCGATCTCAGGCCAAAGGCCTTGGTCACCACTGTTGAGCTCTCTGCTTACAGGCCAAAGACCTCTACGCCGCCCCCTTCTTCTCTCTATGCCTTCTGTTATAAACTCGAATAGAAAACAAGGGAGGAGACAACGCGTGGTAAAGTGTTCTGCCAAAAATAGCATGTTTCCATGATGCCATCTCCCCACTTTGAATTTGTTTGTTCTTTTCTTCGCATGACCATCTCCACCCATCCATGATATTCGTATGTCCAAATGATGTTTCACCTGATTTACCTTACGTTCTGAGAGACATTGTTAGTTTGAGTAATAAAATAAGGGATGTAAAGATATGTGGAGGAATAAAATAATGAAGGTAAGGAACGTTGGAAGTAAGAATAAGAAAAAGAAATGTTATTTTAATTTTCTTCTTTTGGGAATATCATCATGATGTTTCCAAAATAATCTAAAAGAAACCATTTATTATTATTTTTGGTATCCTCTGGTGTATAAGATATATCGCATAGCAATACTACACCCTTCCTCTTACACTATTGGATCCAGATCCTATCAACAAACAACTACAAAATTAATAAAATCTACTTGTTTTTGCAAGAGTACCCTAATTATGATAAAATACACTTACGGAATATAAAGAGAGAAAATGTAAGATTTGTTATAAATGTACACAATTAAGCACAATAGGGTCTAAATAAAGCCTAGGAAAAGTGTTCAAAAATTTAATATTTGGCACTTATCAGTGATCATGTGCTTGGGGTGGTGGTAGTGTGCTAGGCACTCGACCCAAATCAGAAAACTCCTCCAGCAATTGAGTAATTTCAAGTAGAGGTTCTGTAGTTGTAATAGTAGAGGGCAAGGTGAGAAGGTGACAAAAAATACCTTGGGCGCCCCCCTTAACTAATCGCATCATAGCATGATTCGTCGCCGTACGAATTCGAGGACCACGATCACCCTCCAAACGTATAGTTCGACCATTAACAGTAAACTCCATAATTAAGTTCTTGAAATCCCACTGTATAGGTCCCAAAGTTTGAAGCCAATGGGCCCCTAATACCATATCACAACCACCCAATGGTAAAATATGGAAGTCAGAAATAAATTAATGAGAATGTAGACAAAATTCTAATTGAGTACACCTGCCAGAACAGTTGATTTTGTCCCCATTGGCGACCATGACCTCGAAACGCTCATCATGTATAGGGATCAAACCAAGGCGTTTAGGAATGGAGGGGTCCAAAAAATTATGGGTGCTCCCAGTATCAATCAAGATGTGAACGTGAGCACGTTTGATTTCACCTGTCACGCACATAGTTTGGGGAGCATAAGAACCCGCCACAACGTGTAAGGAAATTTCAATTGGAACATCATCTGTTTCAGTGGGCTTCTCCTACTGATGTTGCTAGTTTAGTTCCCAATCATCCCCTTCAAGTAGAAAGAGTGTTTTGGTCTTGTAATGATGACCTCGATACCACTTCTCGTCACAATTAAAACAGAGTTGTTGTTTACGGCGTTCTTCCGCTTCAGCCGGAGATAGGCGCCGAACGGGAGGAGGAGGCACTGATGCTGCTATCGGCGTTGGTAATAGCCGAGCTGGTGTTGGAGTTGCGACCCATGGTGCTGGTGGCGGTGAACGAGCTGGTGGAGCACGCCAAGTTTGGTGTCGCAATAAAAACTTTTCTTCATGGAGGCGTGCAATGCCAATGGCATCGACCAATTCTTGAGGTTGAAAAGATTGTATTTTTAAGCGAACTTCATCATGCAACCCACCAATAAAGCAACTAATTAGAAAATCTTCATTAAGACAGGTAACCATGTTTGAAAGACGTTCAAACTCTTCTTGATAATCAAGGAGAGAACCTATTTGATGCAACTTAGCTAAGGCAGCGGCATGATCCTCGTACTTAGTTTTTCCAAAATGCTTAAGCACAACTTCAGTAAAATCATTCCAAGTGAAACGTGTTGTGAAAGAGCGATACCACTTGTACCATTGTAATGCCTTACCATCGAGGTAAAAATCGGCACGTTGAACCCGTTGATCGCGCGGAGTGGTGTAAAAATCGAAGTATTGGTCAGCCTAGTACAACCAACCTTCTGGATCAACACCATCAAATCGAGGAAAAAAAAGTTTACTCGATCGTTGAAAATCATTGTCATAACAGGGATACTGGCGTTCTTGAACCTCACTACCATCGCCTTTAACATGAATGGATTCCCTCATTTCAATGGTTTTTTCCATGATTTTAAGTCGAGATTCACAAGTGATCATACGACGATTGGTCTCCTTCGTAAGATCCAAAAGTTCCTTCAATTGTTGCTCCATTAATGCTTTCTTCGCAATTCGAGACAAGACCATACACGGATCAAGAGGCTCTGATACCAATTAATAGGATCAAATCCTATTCAGAGGCCAGCACAAGCTCTTGTTTAAAGAACACAAATAACATAAACAATTCTAATATTATTTCCCTACCTTCAACGTCCCAATCTTGGGTATTTAAAGAGTTTACAATACTTGTAACCCAAGCAAAATAAAGAAACCTACTTCTAATAAAAGAAAACTAGTTATGAGACTCTTATCTAAAATAGTAGTTCTAAGTCAATTGAAACTAAATAAGTAGATTTGTTTATTAGAAATCTGCTAGTCGCGCACGTGATAGGCCCAAAGGCCGCACGTGCACCACGACACTGAACAATACAAAAAAAAGGATCAATCTACTACATCAGACTTCAAACTTGTAGAGTTCTCTTTCACTTCACCAACTTACATGGGATAAACACACTCTCCATTGGGCCCCACATCAAAGTTTGAGCACGACCCTATCAAAATCACTTAAAAAAATGAAAATAAAAAAGATAAGAAATGGGTATTAGGAAGAATTTTCTAAAAAACACCTTGTTCCTTTAGGGTTAAGCCGTTTAGGTTTATATGCATTTTTGACCTTCACCATTGTAATTATTGGGTCAACACATGTCCATGGGCAAGACTACAGGGACATCAAAATTTGACATCAAATATTACATTTGATTAAACAATTTAAGATGGGACCTTATTTTTTATAAAAATTTAATTTTTATTTGGGTTAAGTTAGAAGTGATTTGAGTTTTTAACCCATTTTATAAACAAAACCCAGATCTAAAAATTAGATCTGGGTTAATGGAAGTAGAAATCAGGAAAAGAAGAAGAGAAGGAGAAGTGTAAGAAGATGACCGCATGATTTTAAGACGACGACGGCAGGATGACATTGGGTAAAAAATCGGTCGAAATCAAGTCAAAAGTCGGTCGAAAGTGAGTAAAAAGTCAGTCAAAAGGGGGTAAAAATTTGGTCGAAAGAGGGTTCACGGCGACCTAATACTGTCGTCGCTTTATTCTTCTATTACTTCATCTGTTCTTCTTCTTTTTCTTCCTGTTTTTTTTTCTTCTTCCTCCTTTTATTCCTCCTCCTTCATCTTCTTCCACTTCTTTTTTCTTTTCTAGATTTAAAAATTAGATTTGGAAAAAACAAGAGGAAGAAGTAGGAAGGAGGAATGAGAAGAAAAAGGAGTGAGAGGATGAGGAGTCCTTTATCTTCTTCTTCTTCTTCTTCTTTCTCTTTCTCTGTCTCTTCCTCTTCCTCTTCTCCTTTTCCTCTTCCTCCTCCTTCTTTCTCTTTCTCGTCTCCTCTTCCTCCTCCTCTCCCATGTCTAATTTTAGATCTGGATTTTGATAAAAAAATGGGTTAAAACTTGATCCATTTTATAAACAAAATCTAGATTTATCTAAGGGTCCCACTCCAAATTAATTTATTGGGATGTAATGCTAGATGTCAAAATTTGATGTCCCCCTAGCATTTCCCCATGTCCATTTTGGATATTTTAGTTACTCATGGTAATCCCTTATTAAGGCGTCATCATTATATAACAATAGTCTTTTTTTTTCGAAAAATGGAGCATTCTTCTTTGTCTACCATGCGGGAATCCAAAAACTATGAAAATATGCTTAAAGATTCTGCAAATTTCATCTTCTTAACAAGAGTATAAAATTCAAATAATGATTGAGAGAACTCAAAAGTCTACGTATTTTCATTTTTGTTTATAGATGATAGGTAAAACTCTAAGGATGATAACTGGTAAGAGTAAGTCTACAGGACACCCTTAAGCCCTGAATCTAGTGCTTAGGCAAGTCTACTGGGTACCCGAAGACACCAAATCTTTTTCTTCAACCACTAATTTGATGATCCTTTAATAGTACGGCCTCTCTCTTGGTCGATGGAAGTCCACCGATCGGGGACTTTCCTTCGATCTATCAACGAACCTCACTTTGTATGTAAATATTCAACTACTCTCTTCAGTCATTAGATCCATTGTTTTAATTTTATTTTGTTAATAAAAATAATTTTGAAGTCAATTTTGAATATCAACCTAATAAATACTTCATTTTAAACACAAACCCACAAGACACGCCCACCCCTAAACCCTCAAATTTAATTTTTTAGGGGAAAGATTTAAGTTCTCACGAGACTTGCTCTAAGGCGATGGATATTTCAGCCTACCATATACTAACTCAGCCTAACTACCAAAGGATTTCGTAAACCTCACAATACAAATGCCAAAAAAGAATATATCTATGGATTCAATGAAACAGACAAACTATTTTCCAAGGGGTAATTCTAAGAGTCCCGATCTCACAAGCTTGAGTTGTAAGCCCAACTCATACACAGCCGATGAATGCTTACCTCGTTAATTTTTAGTACCCGAAAATAAGTGACAATTCAATGTTGTGTATTGGTGGAGTTTAAAACACCAATAGGTAATTTGGTTTGGTTCACAGATTAGATTACATGTTCCTATGAATGATGATGATTTTACTTTAGAATCTTTATTTAAGGATTGGCTTTCACAACTAAATTCTTATGAACTGGTAAAACTGGGTTGTGCTATAATTTGGAGCATATGGAAACACTGAAACAAAGTGGTCTTTGGTAGTGGATCCTTTGAGCCGCAGGAAGTCATCACTAATGCACTTCATGTTTACAACGAGCATCTTATTGCCTCTTGTATATCAATTTTTACAGTATCTCAAAATGCTAATCATATAGGCTTAGATTCTTCTCTAATTCATTGGATTAGACCTCCTGAAAGTCGCATTAAAGTGAATGTGGATGGAGCAACAAGGGTAAGTTCTATAGCTTTTGGGTTGGTTGCTAGAAACAAATTTGGTGTGTTGTTGGCATGTTAATCCTTTTTTTAGGAAGTTGGACCGGGAAAGATGCTCCGCTTGAGGCAGAGGTAATAATATGTGTTCTTGAACTGTTTCGAATTAGCTATCGATAGATTTCCTAATACTACTGCTATCGAAGGTGACTCTAAGCTGGTGGTTGAGTATATTTCAGATGATCACCTAATTTTCGTTGGCGTATTCGAAGTATTATTCAACACTGTTGAAGTCTTCTTAAGAGTAGTACTTCTTTCAGTCAGTTATGTTAGTAGATGTGCCAATAATGCAGCTTATAAGCTTGCTAGAGCTATGATCTCTTATTGTTTTTCTTTTGAATGGTTTTATACCGCTCTTGCTTGTATTTCAGATGTGATCCTCGCGGATACATTTGACTCTTTTATCAATTATTAATGAATGATCTTTTCCCCTAAAAAAATAAAATAAATTATTTTTCCATTTCGAAAAGCTCCAATTTCACAATAAAGAAAAGTCTGAGCTTATAAAAGTTTTAAGCCTAACTCAGACATAACCAATGGATGTTCACTTCGTTAGCACACAAAAATAAGTGCCAAAACATTCAAGAGTCTGTGTATGGGTCGGGCTTAAAACTTTCTTTTAAGCTAGGGCTTGTTAAATCACTTGCCCCCTAATTTTAATTGCTTAGAAATGTATAGCAAAAAATGTAAAAAAAAAATAGAAAAAAAGAAAAAGAAAAAAATCTCAAGGAAGAGGAGGCTTCTGTGGCCTGTGAGTGAGGATGATCTCCTTTCTTACGTTACGATTAACATCAACGGTGATGCTAGAATTACAACATCTTCTACAGAAGAAGACAATCCACGGTGGTTGAATATCATCCTCAGATGGACTCATATCAGGAGGGTTTGTGGGACTCATACACCATCGTTGGATCGCGTTCTACAGAATTTGCTGTAAGTCTAGAATTATCCTAACATCGAGGGATCATCTTGTGCTCTCTCCACGTGTTTCCTTATTGGACATCCTTTAACCTACTACACTTATAGTACCCCATGTGATGTTAGAAAAAAAGAAGAAGAAGAAGAAGAAGAAGAAGAAGAAAAAAGCTCATACTTGATAAAGGCCACTTAATTTTTAGGGTCATTAATAGTTTATTGGATTTGATGTTTTAATAAGGACTATCATCTTTTAGTCAAATAATAAAAAATTCTAGATTTTCTATTGCTTAACACTTTTTTTCCCACTCCACCAATCTAACGAATTTTTCCACCCTTATTTGGCATCACTACATCGAGCACGTACATTTAATTCCATTCGACTCCATCATTCCGAACATTGAATCTCATATTTGAAAGTTTTATACAGTATAAAATAAACTCCACAAATAATGGAGGAGTTTTTTTTCACAAAACGAGTTTGTAAAGGCATTGGGTCATAAAAATATCTTAAAAAAAAAA
>MVGT01000576.1:81596-94460 GCA_002174775.1 Macleaya cordata
TCTAGTCGTTTTTTTTTTCCCCCCTAGAAAGGCATATGTTCTGTTCTTGGCTGGAGATAAATGTGAATTGAGTTTTTAAAACAAGTCAAAAGCAAATGACTTGTCGTGGTAGCCCTTAACATCAGCCCTGAACTTAAGTGGCCCTTATCGGTTACCTATGTAGTAGATATCACGAGCCAAAATAAAAAAATCAAACACAAGTCAAGATCTCGCATCGAGATTTGCAATACATTATCAAAAAATTGAATCAAAATCAACGGTGAGAAATGAGGCAGAATACTGAAAGTACCCTTGGATACGGTGATCCCTTGATCAACTTTTGACCGCACTTTGTCCATGAGTATTCGTATTGCTCCTCAAATGTGTCAAAACTATTTTCTAGTTGTGTTGTCAGCTAAACGAAACCAATACAATAGGTCATTTTTGTACTGTGGACAACCACCAGTCCTGTGACTAGTATAGTTGTTAGTAAGAAAAAAAATCTTGTTATAAACTTTTTTTTTTCATTTAATTTTTTTATTTGAAGCTTTCAACTTGCAAGAGATCTAAGAAAGAACGAATTGAAAACAACACTTTTAAATTTGTAATAAAAAAATTTCCACAAACTAACTCAAATTCTAATCATAAACAGGCAATCTAAATTCAAAACCAAACAGACACAAACCAATAAGCAAAATATCAAAAGAGAACAGCATATAATCATAGTTGGAAGAGATAAAAAAGAGTCTGACTAAATATATACACTGATTAATTACATATATGATTATAAGCTTGTCATTGTGAAGATTCAGCAAGAATAGACACCCTGAACCTTTGAGTCAGCCACGACTGATTCTCGGAATCTCAGCCTATTTGGCCATCATGATAGATTCCTAATTACATATCTGTGAGAAGGCAGGATCCCTTCTTCTAAGCCCTTTTCAAAGCTATGGAACATTCCTCACCGCAAATTAAGTTGATATCTATAAAATAAATGTGAAATAGACTTAACTATTTTAAGTCATTCCTACAGAGGCTTAACCTAATAGAATACCTTCTAGGACTTCCCAAACCATCCTCAACAGTTGATCATTTTTCAAAGCTATAGAACATTCCTAAACGCAAATTAAGTTGATAGCTATACAATAATGTGAAATAGACTTGTCTATTTTAGTCATTCCTACAGAGGCTTAACCTAATAGAATACCTTCTAGGACTTCCCAAACCATCCTCAACAGTTGATCGTTTTGAACCCAAATTGACCACTGCTCCAGGCACATGTTTTTCTTCAGCAGTTTTACATTTTCCGTTGTAAGGCGGCATAGAGCATAACCTAAATAAAAAAAAAATGTAATGAGTTTCTTATAGAATACTTCCAAACAAATTAAGTAATAGGCGAATTAAGACAGATATATACCATTCTTCGGCTAAGGTTGTGGTGTCAAAATCGGAACTCAATCTTCTCCATTTTCTGCATTTATCGCACTGCACCCAGTCATGATCGGGTTTATAGTGTACTTTCTTCCTTTTCTGGATGAGCAGAAGAAGTTGATACACAGAACATGCAGTAAGTAGTTAGCACATAGAGCAAAGGAAGTAAGTTCTGAGAGAGAGGTATTAAGAAACAAAGTTTAAGAGAGGTTTAGTGTCTTAATTAGCATTAGATTTAAAATAAAATAAACTCGACCAAAGCTATACATATCATATTTAGGAATTGCAAAAAATTGACCCTAAATGGAGCGCCACATTTGTCTTGGATTTGGCTTGCATTGCAGCTACCATGTTACTTGGATTTCTAGCATTACTCTACTTGGGAGATGGAAACAATAGTAGTAACAGGTAAGAGTAAGGGGTGTTTTTTATTATGAAGAAAATCATAAAACTAAATATGCAACGCAGATACAATCAAAAAAGTAGTTTCGGCTGCCTCATCCCATTATTCATCTGATATCAACAAAGGATAATGTGAGAGTTAAAATATATACCAAATGAGATCGATCAAAATGCTCATTCCAGTATTCATTTGATTTGTCACCCAACCACTCCTCCAACTTCGCATATGCTTCGCACTCCTGAAATGCTTGCTTGGTGTTGTGCACCAAATCATGATTCCCATCGCGCTGAAGAAAAGCAAATTAAGCCACAGAATTAAAAGTTTCTTAATTAAAATTTCATTTCAAGATGCTACTTAAATTCCCATACCCAAACTGCAATTCGAAATTGTTAAAGATACTATTAATTACAATTTTGTTGAGTCAAGTTCCGTGGACATACTTTAATAGACATGTTATTGACACAGTTCACGAGGGGCCCGCATGGAGATGATCCACGGGCTGACCTTTTTGTGAGGACGATTTACGTACCATAGATCATCCTCATAAAAAATCAAATCAATCTAAAACTTTTAACCCCATCAAAAGTTGTGTGATTTATGAACCATCTATTTTCGTAATTAACTTTAATCCAACAATTCATGGGGTTAGAAGTTTTAGAATGAGATGAATTTTATATGAAAATGATCTACATGGCGAGGAGATCATCTCCATGTGGGCTCCACATCAACCGTGCCAATAACATGTCTATTTAAGCATGTCCACAAATGACTAATGACTAATGACTAATTTATAAGTATCACATAATTCTATTATATATCCAGAATACAAATTGACTAATGACTAATTTAAAGGAATGACATATGAGAACTAATTTAAGTTATACTTTGCTCAATATCAAAATGCCCAACGTCTGCCCAAATGTGTTGTAGGCCCCACATGAAGATGATCTAAGGGATGAGTTTTGGTAAGGATGACCTACTCAACACGTAGATCATCCTCCCCAAAATCATATCATTCTAAAGCTTCCAACCCCATACAAAATTGGGTGATTCATGGGCCATCTATAAATATTGGTAATCTCTTAAACTAACTTTTTATTGGGTTAGAAATTTTAGAACAGGGTGATTTTATATGGGGAAGATCTTTATGTTGAGGAGTTCCTACTCACATCGTTGGATCATATTTTGTGGGCCCCACAACATAGTTGGGCACACATTGGCAAAGTATCCTTCCTCTTCTATTGTATATCCAGAAAACAAATTGACTAATTTAAACAAATGGCACACGAAGAAGAAACAACCAGAACTGGTAATACACAAGAATAATAACCCAAAAAAAAACAAAAAAAACATTTTAAAAGCTCATTATTCCAAAAGAATTTTACTCAACAGTACCAGTATTGATAAACTACCAAACTTAATCAAATAGATGGATAAGATGTCACAGGCATGAAATACCACAAAAATTGCCACTGCAGAAAAAGAATTAACGAAGTTCCAAGGAGATCAGTTAACATGGGATGAAAGTGATAAAAAAGAGCTAGCTAATTATCGGTTATATTGTTGAAGAAGCCTTTGGGCTCTACTTCTCTCTCATCAATCCCCACGTGCCTCTCTAATAACAAATTAATATAGAAAGGTTCTGATTGTACAAAATCTCATTTAATAATATCTTTACTATACGATTATTATTAATAGTAACCACAATAGTATAATATAATTATTGTTTAAGTAGAACCCGTGCTTAATTAACAGGGGCCAACACAACTAGCTTAGTCACTGACAAAAAATATGTAGGCAACTGACAATATTTAGTCTCTGCAAAAAGATGAGAACTAGCGAGAGTTACCATGACATGCAACAGCAGCTCACGTCAATCAATCGCCCCTGCCAATACAAAAATATTCCACAGTTCATCCGTTCCCATTCTTGCTGAAAACGGCCAAGAGTAAGCCGAACAGGTTTTCCCATTATCTCACCACTCATGATCTTGGTCTCATTCAAAGATTTAGCCAAAGGTCGACTTTTAACCTTATGGTGAGGCAATCCATCATTGAAACAATTAAGATATGATAAATCCATTTTAGCAGTATCATGGCAAGCACGTGCAACAAATAAATGGAAAAAAAGAAAACATTTACGTACCAATGAACCTTGAACGTAGATCTTCATCCGTGGGTCTAAGAAGATTACTGCAAGGTATGACCGAAGTGAGTAATCCAAAGGAACCTGAAAACCGAGGACATAAGAAGACTATGCTACGTACATATCAACTTGATTCTATAATTTGCATCGATTTTGAGAAAAAATTAAACCATGATACAGGAAATTCATTAACTATCCAAGAAAAATTAATGCCTTATAAATCCTACATGCTACATGTAAGTAATCAGAATAGAATAACCAACCTTTTTGCTTAGTTGTCCATGACGTAGCCTAGTCCTTCTGGAACGAATTAGTATGTCATCTTCATTGGAAGAGCTCTTGCAGCCATTCCTCTTTTGCCACTCCAGAGAAAAATCTGAACCCAATTTTTTCCAAATTCCATATGTATATTTGTGTTCCATGTCCATGTTCACCAAATAATGCTAATGTTTCACCAATAAAAATTCATTAAACGGTGAAAATTCCTTTATAACTTTTAGATGGTAATCTGCTGTCACTTCTGAATTAACAATTTTGTCCACTTTCATAATTGAACCATTTCTGCGGTAGCTCACAATGGGAAGTTCCAGATTCTACAAGAATATTTATGTAGTTACAAAAGAGCTAAAAGGAAAAAGGAAAAAAGAAATGATAAAACCAAAAGTAGTCGATGATAGCTCACATCATTGCCTTCATTTGAAGATTGTGATAGAAATGCCACCGATCTGGACTCAGTAGTCTGGGTAATAACAATGACATCTCGTCCAAGTTTCATGGCTCCAGTCTGGGAAATGAGTGTCCAAAATTAGCATAGCAAACACAAAACAAGATTATTCAGTAAATTTGAAAAAACTGATGCTGAAAACCTTAAAAAAAAAATAAAGAAAAGTTATTCTTGCACAACAAAGATAGAAATAGGAAACATCACTAACAATGCTATTTGCTTTAAAAATCAGTGGAATACAAACAGCTAAGCTAAAAAAATTAATAGTTTATGGTTGATGAACATATATGTTCGACTAATATAACAGATCAAGGAATCCTCAGATACATAATCACTATCAATCTGAAGCCAATTCGAGAACAATCAATCAATCAATCAACAATCCAATGCTGGTTATATGAATCATGATCTGCATTTCATTCCATCTGGAACCAAATGGAGAATACAATAAAAATGAAGCAATCATTAAAAGAAAACAAAATTTAAAAGTATATTTAATCATTAAAGAAGGCAAAAAACTAACTATTTTAGAATGATAAACCGTTCTATCATTAAAAACATTTGAAAAAAAAGAAGAGAAAACTAAAAAAAGAATAGATAAAGAAAGAAATGCCTTAAATCATGGATAAAAAGTCAACTACATACCTTAAATCCAATGCCAAATTTTCCAATACGATGTCGGTCATCTACTTTATATCTCTTGTTCCCTAAAGAAAGCATTACAATTAATTCTTCGTGTCACATGCCATGGCCGTCATCAATAAGTGATAGTATAGGAATCTTTTCACCAGCTATTTCGGAATAATGGGTCTCAACGGAAATTTCAAGTCTATAGAATGCATCACACATTGTAAGTCTTCCCTAGAGAATTTCTTGTGCAGCTAATAAGAACCTAACCTAGTATTACTAAATAAAGAATAAATAATGAAAATGAAAAAACCTACATTGGAGGAGTCTAACAATACCTTGCTCTCAAAAAAAACAACAAAAGTCATTTTAAAAGAAATAAACAACATACTTAGTTGCTTTAGCATCCTTGGAATTGTCAACAAGCTCAGCTATTGCACCAAAAATCCATCCAGAATAAGTCTGTCCAAGAGTTTCAAGGTAACTTGGATTAGCATGTACAAAATTTTTCTTCACACAATCTTCTTCCTTCACCGACATGAGTTGAGATCCGCAAGCTTCATCTATAGATTCACAAGCACGATGATCAGAAGTATCCTTTGCCACATGTGCCAAACAAAGACAATGCAAGAGAACATCAAACATGGAACAACATCAAAAAGCAAAACCATATAACATGAAGAGGATACAAATTAACAAGAGCATGTACTAAATTATACACTATTTTCACTAGACCTCATTTTCTTTCTATCCATGTGAAATTTTTAGACGACGACAGAAACCAACTTCAAACCATTAGTAAAATGAATAATGAAGTCCTAGGTCACTGGTTTATCTTTTGTCCATGCATAAACACAAACATTTTTTTTTAAATTCTATTTTCTTTGTAAATTAGATTAATATCACATACTTAGAAAATCAAAACAATGCAATAAAAAAATATTAATAATTGGCCTAACTATTAGAAACTTCCTATCTATTATCTAAATCATACACTATTTTCATCATACTCGTTAGGTTTACTATCCATGTGAAATTATACAGGACAACAGAGACCAACTTCAAAATTTCAAAACAATCAATAAAATGAATTACTAATTCTTAGGTCACTGGTTTATCTTTTGAAACATGAAAATTATAATAAATGCCAACTTCTGCTATCAGTAAAAATAGAAGTCAAACTTCCAGCAAAAAACCATTAATCTCTATAAAAAAAAGAAAAAAAAATTATTCAGAATACACAAGGCCAAAAAGAAAAAACTATGTATACTTCTTACAAAAATTATAATAGAAGAAGAAAAGAAACTATACTCCATCCCTTTTTTTTCTTCATTTGAGACTACATATAACCCATTATTACAACATTTCCATCCAAAAAGGAAGGGGGAGAGCAACCTTGCTATTAAAGCAGCTTTTTTGTTTGTTTGATGGGTGCTGTTGAAGTAGTTTATCTTCCCACTAGTTGAAACCGCCACTGATTTAATTTACAGTAACAGCATTCTAGTTGAGTTCAAAATCCATCCAAGGCTAATAATAGTAACAACTAACAAGAAACGAAGATATATGAGTAAATTTGAGATATCTTTCCTAGGTCAATCAAAAGATCCTAAGTTCCAACAAAGCCAAATTGCTTTCTTCCTTTTCTCTTTGACATACACATCTATTCATTTTCGAAAAAAGCTTTTTGTACAGCAAACCTTACAGCAAGCCTTACAGAAGTTTAAATAGACGGTGGCTGTTTGAATTCAAAGGTTCCTCAAGAATCATGCACTTTCCACATCTTGCACATCCACCGTTAAATTTGAACTTCTGAATGGATTTCTATAGGACTTGCTATACTTGTAGACTTACTCATTCATTTTTCCCTTATTTATCCACTACTACCAAACAGAACCCAAATTAACATAAACCACATTTGCCTTTCCTCTCCAAACAGGCACAGAACTCTAATAGTAAAAATCTAGGGAAACAAAAAAAATGTGACCCAAATGCTCTCTGAACTGATGTGGGGAGAGATTATCCACCATGACTTCTGACTTGCACTCCCCACATCAGCTGCATATCAGTTGGGAGAGCATTTAGGTCACATTTTTGTGTTCCTTGATATTACTCGTAGAAAACAAGAAGCCCTTTTGTTACTAAGATCTTAACAACTTGAAATATTACAAATCCTTCCAAACAATGTAAAAAAAGAAAGAAAAAAAAAACCCTAAGCTGACAAACAAAGAGGATGCAAGAGAACATCAAACATGGAACAACAAAAAGAAGATAAAACCTTATTAGTATGAAGAAATAAAATCCAGAGGAATAGGATTGTTCCTGGTGCCCTCTGGATTCGGGCCCCTTCTTCTTGAGTCTTCCTTGCTTCCCTTTGAACGGCATACTAAACAGATACGGACACAACCCCTAACCCACTTTTAGAAATTGCTCAAATGAGACAAAGAGCAAGTAAGGAAGACAACAAAACTAACAGAAAATTTGGTGATGAAGAAGAAAGAACCTAGCAGAGAGACATATTTTACTAAAAATCCAAAGTTCCTCAAATCATTTCTTTTTATTTTACCACATGAGAAAAAAAAAATTAGCGGCAAAGTTAGAGATTAGAATACAAGAAATTGAAAAAATCAGAAAAATTCTTTTTCTTACCTACATAAAGAAGAAGAAAAGATAACAGAGAGGGGTTGAGGATTAAGAGCTCTCAGAGAACTGTAAGATAGGGGGAGAGAGAGAAAGAGAGTACTAACCCTAATATCAGGTGGGAAAATAACCCAACAAAATGTAGCATAAAAAGCAGCAAAAGTAGATGGCGCCCTCTTCTTCTGGAAAAAAAAAATGAAACGGAAGTGCTCTTTCCCTAAGTAGAACCTGCTAAAAGTCATCATTTTTATGCTTGCAATTCTGTAAACTTCTTCTTCTGGAAAAATGTTCTGAAGCGACTCCTGACTCTCTCTCTCTCCCCCCTTTTTTCTCTCTGCCCCGTTGCTCCGTTTCCCTCGTCATTTCTCTTTGTTTTGGATGATCTCTGTCTCTAACAGTCTCAACCGTTGGATTAATGAGATGATAGGTGACGCAGAGAATTAAGCCGTTGGTGTTTGATTTAGCTAATTTGCATTGTTTTTTCTTTAGAGCGCTGCTATTGGCACACCATGAAAATGGTGTTTGGTGGGCTACGTGGAAACGATCCAAAGGCTAATTTTTTTTGAAGATGTTATTCTCTGACCTCTAAAATCCGTCCATCTGAATTTTTTAAGCCCATAAAAATTTTATTAGAAGATGATTGAAAATCAACAGTGAAGAATAAATGACAAAGAAAATACTAAAATTTTGAGGATAGGGCAAGTCCTATGGAAACCTCAAATCCTTAGAATGTAGAGATTTGGTTGTTGAAGTCAAGTACTATGGAGCCTCTTCTACCTCAAAACTCTTCCTCCAACTCCAAATCTAAAGCTGAAAAAAGAAGATTGAGAGATTTACAGAAGTAGTCCTAGGTGATAAAGTTTCTGTCTTTCGGGAGAAACTTGATCTCCCAAGAGAAGAAGTAAATGGAGGAGGATAAAATGATGGGTAGGTGGCGGGGAATAAATGGGCGATAAAGTTTCTATTGCCAAATTTTCAAATATTTTTTGTGGCGATAGAAATTGTCTCGCACACTATTATTTCTATCGCCCATTGCTATTTCTACTGCCTACCTCATTTTTTGAGGCGCAACCTTAGTACTTGTCGATCCCTTATCCTATTTTTTGAGGTACAAAATACTAAAAATTGTGGTTTCCATATGATTTGCCCTTACAAAATTGTACTCTTCCTGAAGTTCTTCACAAAAAATGAACGTTGTTATATGGGACTGATTTTTTGTCAGGATATTCTTCTCCGCATATAAACCATCATAAAAAAAATCAACTCATTCTAAAACTTCGAAGGGCAAGTGCCATGGTAAACTTTTTTTTAGGTTGTTTGGGGTTGGGATTTAAGGGTTTGAAGGAGGGAAAATAGGTAGGGATGACACAGATGGCACAATACTTTCCTTCCGTCTTATTCTAGAGCTTTATTTTTTGTAGTTAACTGATTCAAGAAATAAGGATCGAACTGACACAATTTCAATATAGAAAAATATGGGAGGAGGCAGAAAGTGTGCCGTATGGCACAATCTCTGCCGTACGGCACAAATTGTACCGCACGGCACACTCTCTACCTCAAATCCCTTGCCTAGGTCCCAAATCTAGGACCGGAGGGAGAGGTTTAGTTGTTTATGGTGTCCATGGTACTTGCCCAAACCTCAAAAAATACTTTTTTTTACTTGTTTGAGGTGTCCATAGCACTTGCCCTAAGATCATTCAAAATTTAGGTTTTTAAAATCATCCATTTTCATCTTATCATTAATTTTCAACTAATTTTTTATGAAGATCAACTTGCGTCATCTCTACACAGACCCTAAAGGCATAGTTAAGTGGAACCTAAAAAGTTGGGTGGAAATATCAAGGCCATTTACCAAATCTACTGTGTTTTTTTGAATAATCAATAAAGACAAATTTATTGAAGCAATCCGCAAATGTAAAAGCAAGAAGTTGAAAACAGAGAAGAACAAAGCTGGGAGTGAAGAAATAACTCCCAGCAACAAGCAACGTTCCAAAATGGACGGGGCGGTGGTCAGTCGTCGGTGGCTCCTCATCGCCGGTGATCTGAGATCAGATTCGTGACCCAGATCCGAGATTTGGACGGGGCGGTGGTCAGTCGCCGGTGGCTCCTCGATCTGTCTCTTGGAGAAAGAGGAGCTGACGGCTTGATCTGGTTCTGATGCGGTAGTCCAGCCCCAGATCTAGCGGTGAATAGCAATCAGTTCTAGCCACTGTCCTCTCTTCAGATCTGAGCTTCAAATTTAGGTGAGCTTCGAATCTGATCGGATACTAATGACGGAAACCTGCTGACCCTGCTTTTCCACATGCCTTCTCCTCAACCCTTTTCTTCGGGGGAGGGACCCGCTGGCACCTCTTTTGCTGATAAAATTCGCCATCAGCAGCATCATCCCGCCATCGATCTCTCTTCCCTCCCAACTCCTGGAAAACGTGGAGATTACCCAGCTATTTCGATTCCTGAAGACCTCCACAAAAAATGCTTAGATCAATGGAAATACAGTCTCATAGGCAGGTTGGATTTTCAAAAACTCAAGTTTGAAGACGCAAAACCTATTTTGCTTGAACTGTGGAACCTCTCGGGTTCTTGTAAGTTTATTCCCTTGGGGAAAGGATACTTTGCTATCAAATTAGACAATGAAAACGACGAGAAAAGTCTGGAGCGGTGGTACATGGTTTGTGGACTCACAGTACCTAAGAGTTCGAGATTGGGTCCCCAACTTCAACCCAGAAAATCAACGCGTCTCATCAGCACTGGTTTGGATAAGACTACCAGGCTCAGTTTGGAATACTGGGATACCACCATCCTGCTTTCAATTGGGAAGGGCCTAGGCACTCCAGTTCAGGTAGATTCTTCAACTCTTAATCAACAATTTGGCTTTTATGCAAATATTCTTATTGAGGTTGACTTTGCACAATTAATTCCAGATAAAGTTTGGGTTAATGGCTTCAGTGGTGGTTTTTGGCAACGAGTGGAGATACCTAAACCCCCAAAATTCTGTTCATACTGTAAGATCATTGGGCACATTGTCTCAAAATATAGGGCTATTAGGGAGGTTTTGAACACAGAAGACAAATCAAACACTGAACAGGCCCCAAAGACTAAGAAGAAGAGGAAGAAAAAGAAAAAGCAAATTGAAAGGGAGTCAACAGAACCAGATTTACCTAAGGAAGCACCTTCACAGGAGGACTCCCTTAAGAATGTTAACAAGGACATGGGATAAATCCCAGTCAAAATATCTGCTCAGAGCCGGATCTGAGGGAAGGCAGTGAAGGCGGTCGCCTAGGGCCCCTAAATTTTGAGGGCCCCCGAATTTCTATGTACCTTATATAGTTATATATATTCTACCAGAAAAAATTATATATATACCTATAGACCGATTTCTCGGCTGCTAATTTTGAGAAACTACACTTTTAGCAATGAGTCTGGTTCCGTAGACATTGTTATACAGACATTATGTTTACAAGATCTCTGTCGGGCCTCTTAAAGATGATCCAAGGGTTAATTTTTTGTAGAAATATTCTACTAAATATTTAGATCATTCTCACTAAAATTCATATCATTTTAAAAATTTTAACCCCATAAAAAAATAGGGTGATTTTATAAGCCGTATATTTTTTCAATCAGTGTAATTTTAAAACGATATGATATTTATTGAGAATGATTTACATGGTGAGAAGAACATCCCTATAAAAAATTAACTTTTAGGTCATCTCCATATGGACCCCACAAAGATGCTAGGTATAACGATGTCTATATAACTATATCTATGGAACTGGACTCTTTAAAAATACCTTTAAAAGTTACTTTATAAGTTAAAATACCCCTAATTAAAAAAACCTACGAAACAACTACTAAAACTATCATTTTTTTCATCTTTCACCAAAGCGTATTCTCTTTGATAATAAGAGAACCCAAACACTGGAAAGCTAAAAACCCTCTCTATGTCATATTCGATAAAATTATGTCATCTCTATAATTCTTTATAACACCAATTTAAGAACACACTAATTAAAATCTGAACCACTGAGGACATGTGATAAGTGATTCTCGATTATGCAAGTTTAATTGGTCATTTTGCAGCTAAAAATATAAAAATAATAATCTTTAAGTTATTATATTTTCTCTACTTTCTTAGATAGTTCGTCATTGTTATGAGAGTCTTTACGTTATTATATTTTCTCTACTTTTTTAGATAGTTCGTCATTGTTATGAGAGTGTTTAGGGAATAATAGTAGGCATTGGTTTTGATTTGAATATTGTACAAGAACTTAATTGTGGTTAATCCTATTGCAATATGTTATATTATCGTAATTTAATAAAAAAAAAATTAGGTAGTTACTTTCGTTTCAATATTAGTATATAGGGCCCCGTTTTCAGGAATTCGCCTTGGATCCCCAAAATCTCAGATCCGGCCCTGTATCTGCTCCGAGCTATAGGGGTTGTGATGATGTTGATGACAATCCGTTCTTACCACTAGCGCTTGAAGATGTGGACACCAATACATCTATTATTGCTACTGAGTCAGTGGCTAACCAGATTGCGAATTCAGGGTCAAAAAATGATACAGATGTGCCATTACTTGATTCGGGGATAGAAAATATTTCATCGGGGGATGCAAATCTTATTGTTGATTCTAATATCGTCGATCATGACAGAATCGCTAAAATCCTAGATTCTTTCCCTCCACCTATCCAAGTTGCACATCAAGCTACTGATACATCTAGGCATACAACTAAGAGAACCATAACCTGGGCTGAAGAAGTAGAACAAGTCAACGATGATACTCATTTACCTGCCTCGTCTAGCCATCAAGTAATCAGGCTTGCCTCCAGTGACAAATATGCTACTATTTTAAGTGAAGCGGCTCTTTCAGAACTAGCAGAAAAATCTGGTAAAATGAAGATGAAAAAGGCTACTCGGG
>MVGT01000576.1:95251-120914 GCA_002174775.1 Macleaya cordata
CATAATATGTGGTTATCTCATCCGGATTTCATGAATACGATCAGACATTCATGGTTCGCCCCTATTTCAGCAAGTAACCCTGCAACAAGATTTGCCTACAAGCTTAAGCGGCTTAAAGATTATCTTAAGTGGTGGAATATCAACATTTTCGGCAATATCAACCTAAAGCTAAAAGATTTGGAGAGGGTTGTTGATCAAGCTATGCTTGAGTCTGACAACGATCCTGCTGATCTAGACAAACTCTCTAAACTCATCACCACCCAACGAGATCTGGATCAGGTATCCTCTCAATATGATACTTTTCTTCAACAGAAAGCAAAAGTGAAGTGGATCGACTCTGGTGATAAAAACTCTAAGTTCCTTCATTCAACGATCAAAATAAGGCAGACTCATAACCAGATTCTCCAAATTATTGACGATTAGGGTAGATCTTGGTCCTCTCAGTCTGATATAAAAGATTATATTGTCCACCATTATGAAACAAAATTCAAAAGGTCCGTAACTCACTCCAATCCCACTCTGCTTCAATTGATCCCTATGTTAATTGATGATCAAGACAATGCTATCTTAGATGCAATCCCAGATGCCAACAAAATCAAAGCAGCTATCTACAACATGAATCCTGATGGGGCTCCAGGACCAGATGGTTTCTCTGGACACTTCTATCGTTCAGCATGGCACATTATTGGAGATGATCTTGTTCAGGCTATTACCTTCTGTTTTAGTCGAGGCACTATCCCAAAAGGTATCAATAACAACTTCCTCGTATTAATCCCTAAATGCAAAGATGCTAAAAGACTAAATCAGTTCAGGCCTATTTGCTTGAGTAACTTCTACTTCAAAATTTTAACCAAGATCTTAATAAATAGACTCAGTAGCTTGATGGACAAAATTACTTTAGCTGAGCAAGGAGCCTTCATAAAGGGGAGATTCATTCAGGAAAAGATCATTGTCGTTTCTGAGCTCGTAAATGAGCTTCACAGTAAAAGAAAAGGGGGTAATGTAGGGATTAAAATAGATATCTCACAGGCTTTTGATTCGATGAGCTGGGATTTTATAATGGATGTTCTCAGATGCTTTGGCTTCTCTGATAAATGGTGCATATTGTTGGATCAGATCTTCAGTAGTACTTACTATTCGGTTTTGATTAATGGGGGCTCGGAAGGGTATTTCAAAAGCGAAAGGGGCCTCAAACAAGGAGACCCTCTCTCTCCTCTTCTCTTTGTTCTAGCCGAGGATGTCCTAAGTAGAGGCATTGCTGACCTGGTTCAGAGAAACATTCTTCATCCAATGGTAACCTATAAAGGTATCAATAGCCCAACTCACTTGTTCTTTGCTGATGATGTCTTCCTTTTTTGTAATGGCAGTAATAATGGCTTGAGAGGATTGCTTCAACTACTTTATGATTACCAACAATACTCGGGCCAGTATGTCAACAAGAACAAGAGCAAAATCTTTTTGGGTGGCATGTATGCGTCCCAAAAGCATCACATATCCAATCTATTTGGTATGTCTGAATGCAGCTTCCCTGACTCTTATTTGGGTGTCCCTATTTTCCCTGGCTCTGTAAAAAAGTGTTACAAATGGCCCAAAGCTGTTATATGGGCTTGTGAAAGGATTATGCGTAACTTCCTCTGGACTGGTGACCCTGCTAGTAAAAAGCTCATCACTAAAGCCTGACATAAAATTTGTTGTCCTAAGGATGAAGGAGGCTTGGGCCTGACTAGGCTGAAAAACATCAACAAAGCACTACTTCTTAAATTGGTGTGGAGAATCACTTCCCACAAATACCACTGGGCAAGTTTCTTGAAAGCTAAATTCCAAAGTAGAACTGGTAATTGGATCTCCTATTACAAGCAATCTTCGATTTGGGGTGGTTTGAAATGGGCAATTCAAGGTACGGAAAATTTTTTTGGGTGGATAGTAGGTGATGGTAAGGATATCTCTCTTTGGCATGATGCATGGTGTTCGACGAAACCAATAGCTGGCTTAATTTTAAATAATGGAAGCTCTTTCGACCATCTAGCGAGGGTTAGTGATATAATTGTCAATGGTCAATGGTCTATTCCTTCGACGATAGCTGATAATTTCAGATTGGCTAATATCAACACATCTACTATCCCACCTCTTTTGTTGGGGGAAGACATTAGAGTGTGGAAACAAAGTTTGACTGGCTGCTACTCAGTTGCTAATGGAGTGGAGATTCATCGAGAGAAATTCCTTAAGATTCATTGGTCAAAATGGATTTGGAGGAGATGTATCCATCCCAGTAGAAGTGCTAACATATGGAAAATACTTTCAGGGTGTTGTGCTACCGACAAGAGACTCCAAGACAGAGGTATTAACATTGCTTCTAGATGTTCTCTATGCTTAAAGAACATCGAAGACGACACTCACCTGTTTTGGATTTGCCCATTTGTTGCCAATATTTGGGCTTGGATTCATGAGTTGTTTAGATTCCAATGGAATCCCAATGTTCAAAATTTTAAAACAGTGACTGCTCATGCTACAACTAGGAGAGCTGTCATTTGCGACCTTTGGGTTGCTGCTATTACTAATGTCCTAACTGAAATTTGGCACCACCGAAATAGTTGCATCTTCAACAATATTTCAGCTTCTTCTCGTCGGGTTAAAAGTAAGATATTAGCAAATTTCTTTGAATGCTCTATTCTAATGAAAAGCACTATGCATAATAAGGTAGAGGACCTCATGATTTTCAAAAAACTTCAAATCAATCCTAGACCAGCTAAAGCCACTAGGGACTTACAATGCTTTTGGAGTCTTCCTGACCTTAATCAGTTGAAAATTGGGTGTGATGGATGTTCAAGAGGTAACCCAGGTCCAAGTGGTGCAGGGGTGATTCTTCGTGATCACACAGGTAATACTGTTGGCGCGATGTCGGCGGGACTTGGGATTTGTACCAACTTTGTGGCTGAGCTCTTAGCCATTATCTTGGGTTTTGAATGGGCCTCAGATCGTGGATGGTCAAAAATATGGGTCACTTCCGATTCTCAAACTGCTATCAAATACTTCGCAAGTGACAGAGTTCCGTGGTTCATTAACTCTAGATGGCACAATATCAGAAAAAACTTGACTATCAAATTCTCATCGGTTTTTAGGGAAACAAACTTTGCTGCAGATACTATGTCCAAGCGTGGAGCTAATCTTCCCCTTAGAACGAAGGAAACCTTTGATCATCGGCCATGTTTTCTAGCTGTAGAAAATCCAAACACTTGTTATTTTAGATTTTCATAACCTTTACAACAAATGATTATTGCTGCTTGGGGTGCCATTGGAATGCCTTGCCCGCATAACGTTGTGTAAGGTTTTGCTTTTGTTCTTCTACTTTGTTCGGAGCTTGTCTCTGCTTTTGTATATTTTTTCTCTGATTAATATATTCTTGCTTACCTAGCAAAAAAAAAAACGTTCCAAAATGGAGGTTCAAAGAACAACTCACTCCACCTTACTACAGTCATCTAACAAGTTACTGTCTGAATTCTGGATACAATGAAACCCAATAGAAACATTGAATCTTCACTAAAGTAATGAAATTATCAAAATCTTTTCTGTTACCATTAAAAGCTACCACAGTGCATTCCTTCCAGAGACACCAACAAACTGCAGCAGGTAACACTTTCCATAGCCTTTCCTTTTTGCTGAAAAACCAGCAAACTTCCAATCCTTCAACAGCGTTAAGACTGAATCCAGAGGTCTCCACTGAATATTTAGCTTCAGCAGCAAAGAAAGTCCAGACATTCTTCGAAAAAGAACAATTTAGCAGCAAATGAATAATGAGTTTCTCATCATGCTCACAAAGATGACAACGATTTGTGAAGCTTTTAGGCATAAAAAGTCTCTGACATGAGGACCTCAAGCCAAAGTTGGCAATTTGGTATATACTGCAAAAAGTAGGAACTTGCGAAGTTTGTGTATAATTTATTTGAAGAGTGAAAAACCTGATCATTGTTTTTTTGATTGGTGAATAAAGAAATTTATTGCAGTGAAGTATGTACGAGTAAATATTTACAGAGACAATATACAATTGGATCACCTTAGTGCTAAATGACTGTAGGAGCAAGTGAAGGTTAGAAAGTAGAAATTGCACCTTTTGTAAGAGACTCCCAAAGTTATATAGAAAAGTAGTACTCTGTATTACTTGAATTTAAATGCTAGTGCATTTACCACTAATAAGCTCAGGCAGATAACACATAATACCAAAGTCTGCATCTGATCTTCAAGTTGGCATCTGATCATCAACTTCTCACCGGCCATGTTTACAATCTGGCATTATACATGAAGTATGTATTCTCAATCTGCAGCCTTTCATCAGATAAGCATGGAAAGGAAAATCTTATAGAACTCACTACTGAAACAACGCACCTGTTTAAAATCTCTAGGTGGGATGTTCAACTATCGGCGTTGAGAAGGGAGCCTAATCAAGAAAACAACCTCTAACTCTGCATTTGATCAAGTTATCATAAAGAATAATCAGACCGTAAGCTCCACCAGCTCCATGAACTACATCCATGCCTGCTTGGTAATCATTTGTTATGATCTTCAATGCAAGACTTCTGAGAAGATGCTTATTATAGGATGGGAGGATGCAATGAGTCATATTTTGTTCACCCACTTCTAATGTGGGTGAACAAAATCCATGTTCATGATTGGTTGTTTTGGAAGCGACAGTTACTTCATTTGTGTTTTGTTTTTAAACGCAAAATTCAGACATGCGATCATGAAAATGGGTTTTGTTCACCACTTTAGAATAGGTTGAACAACATCGCACTTGGATACAAGAGACTATCCTCTACCTCTACCATACAAGTTGCATGCCTTGAGAGCAGTTGTGAATCTCGTGACCCACCTTTCAGAGGCCTACTTTGAAGATCGCCTTAAACAAGAATGCGATTTTGTGGAACGACGTTTAATGTCGGTCAAGAAGACCTCATAATGTGATTGGTGGGAACTTCAACGGCTACTCCATCATCCAACTGAGATTTTGTACCGTTTGAGTCCCCACCAATGACATGGTGGGGTCTTCTTAAAATGGAACTTTACCCGAAAAAAAAAGACCAACTTGAATTGGATGATCCTGAATGCCTAAACACATTTAAGAAAATCTACGTACTTTTCGCTGCTAGGTCATGATTATCAACACAGACATACTTGGTAAATTAGAAAAAGAATGAACATTAACTGATGGATATGCAGGGTCAAGGAGTTGAAAGAACCTGCTAAAAACCCATCTGCCAACTTCTCGATATGTATTTACTTTAATGGATCAAAAATAATTTGACTGATGTCTTACCTTCTCCAGGGAATCCGTCTGTTACTTCTTCACTTCTGAGGTTAATAATAATTCATTTTGAGTGATACCTCAAACTAATCTTTGCAGACATTATAATCTTCACAAGCCAATAAGAAAAGCCAATAGTGCCAACAGGTACATAATTGAGAATATTAAAGCACGTCATTATAGATATAGGTCTTAACATGGATAACAGGTATGAGAGCAAGTAGCTGAAAAGACAAACAAATTAAGGTCATGTTTGGTTGGCGATCAGAAAAAGAGTTTTCAAAAACTACGATGAAATCCGAATATCTGGATTTTATTTGAAAATATTTTAATATCAGAAAGTACGTATGTTTTTTCAGGCTTGTATCCAAAAGCTCGTTTCTGAAAATAACCATTCAAATACATTTCTTTTTTGGATGTTTCATATCCCTTAGTTTAAAAAACAAACAGTCATATCCAGATCAGGAACCAAATGCCACCCAAGGTTCTAACTAATAAGCATGGCAGTGTCCATGGAACATGTTAAGGCACGGAAGCACATCTGACATTAAAAAAATTTCTTATAAATTGAGTACATTGTCATACAAGTAGGTGATCTATGCTCTCCAGCACAGATCCAGCATATACAGTTAACTAATGGCGTAAGTACACATTTACATTGGGAGTTTAAGTATTGAAAATGGGAATGGCACAAATAATATCGGTTGCATTGTTGAAAATAGTTGCAAAATCAGTCTTCATCAACAAGAGGCTGAAAGATTTCAGACAAACCTTGAGATCATCATGGATAGCATTTCTCTCTCTCCTCTTTTAATGGTAATCGTGGATCGCATTCCAATCACCAAGACATCAAATATCTTGGACACGTCGAATCAGTTCCACACTGGAAGGGATCTCATGATTGAACTAAACTTGGAGTTCATCCACTACTCAACTCAACTCATCCAAAGCATCTTCAAAAGGAATCAAAATAATATAACTTAAAAAAACTGATATACATCTTCAAAGGAAATAATGATGTGTGTACTGATTGTACTGAAAGAGAGTTTCTATAAAGTATAAACGAAAAGGCAGCAAAGTAATCTAGGATGTCACAAGACAACTGAACGACTGAAGGGAGTATAATCTAAGGTTTTGGGTTCGTGATCAGAAATCAAGTGTTCAGAAAATTGAAACAAACCGAAAATCTGGTTGTATTCTCGGAATTTTTAATATCTGAAAACACATCTGGCATTACATCCAAAAAAGCTTTCAAATTTAAGTAACCGAGAAAACGGAAACAATTTCATGGAATACACTGAAAACGATTTTTTTTTTCGATTTCAGATTTCGGGAAGTTTTCAGGATTGTATCCGAAAACTCATTTTTGAAAACGACCAAGCAAAAAAGTGTCGGGGTTTTCTGCATCCCTTGTTTACAAAAAACAATGAATTGTACCTAGATCATGAACCAAATGGCACCTAAATGTCTGAACTAGAGAGTTAATATACAAGGAATGAATGAGGATATTAAGTACCTACCACATCTTAAGATTGATTAGGAAGCTGAGCAAATGTTCCTGTGTTGGGGATGCAACCACCAACCCTCATCTTCTTATAAACTGCATATGCACGATCAGGATTGCCAGACATACTATACCCTCGAATGAGAGCATTATATGTATAAACATTAGGTTCAAATCCCTTGAGTTGAAGTTCTTCATACATGCTTCCCGCTTCCTCTACCATTCCAACCTTCCCAAGATTGAGTATTAAAGAATTATAAGTATAAAGATTGGGGTAAATCCCTCTACTCTGCATCTCCTTCATAATAGAAAAAGCCTCCTCTAGCCTCCCTGATCTTCCAAGTCCATTTATCATAAGGTTGTAAGCAACCAAATCAGGTTCAAGGCCAGTTAGCTTTAGTTCCTCAAAGTAATGTAGAGCATCGGTCACCCTCCCTGCCATGCAGAGGCAATCAACAAGAACAGTATAGGACTTCAAATCTGGTCTAATTCCCTCTTTCAGCATCCTTTTGAACAACTCACAGGCAGTGTCAACTTCGCCCACCTTCCCAAACCCATTTATTAGAATGTTATAAATAGCACAGTTCGGTTTGCATCTATATTCCACCATTTCCTCAAATAATTGATTTGCTTCCTCAACTCTTCCCGACTTTGAAAGCCCATCTATAAGCGGACCAAAAGTACAAGCAGTCGGAGAGAAGTCTCCACTCATAAGGTCACAGTATAAATCTATGGCCTCATCTAATTTATTGGACTTGACAAGGCCAGAGATGACTATGTTATGAGTTATGGTGTTTGGTTCGCATCCCTTTGAGAGCATCTCTTCTTTTAGCTCCAAAAGTTTGTCAACTTTCTCAGTCTTACCGAGGTCATCAAGTAACATATTGTATGTCAAAACATCAGGAGCACAGCCAGCACCTTTCATCACCTCAAACAGTCCCCAAGCTATCTCAGCAAAATGGGCATCCAGTAGACCATCAATTAAAAGATTATATGCTTCAAGTGTTGGTGGAATTCCATATTCCTTTGTAAATTTCTCAAATAGTTTATAAGCATCGAGGGCTTTCTTAGACTTGCACAAATATCGAATTATAACGCAAAGCACAGAGTCATTCTGACAAACCCCAGTAGATACCACTCTTTCGGCAAATTGAATGGATTGATCAGTTCCAGCTTCACCTAGCATCCCTCCCATAAGATCTTCCCACGAAGACCTATCAGTTTGACCTCCGGCCTGAAGGAAAAAGTTCTCAGTAATCTTGAAAGCATCCTCAATCCGCCAGTCTTTTACAAGAAAAGGAAGGAGAGTGCACAAAGTTATTAAATCAGGCAAAACCATTTTCTTCATCTGATGGAAAATCCAGAAAGCATCACTGACTCTATTTTCTTTAACTAGACCATATATGAGAGTGTTATAGGTTGAAACATCAGGCCTAGAATCCTTCTTTGACATTGAACAAAACATTTTCAAGGCCAAATCCACCTCCCCAGCCTTGCAAAGGCAATCTAGAAGTGTGTTAAATGTCACTGTGTTTGGAAAACAACCATTTGCATCCATTCCTTTAAATAACCTCAGGGCTTTTTGGACTTTACCTTCCTTACCTAACCCGGCTAATAATGTGTTGTAGGTCACAACTGTAGGAACAAGCTTCATCTCCTTCATTCTATGAAACATTTTCCATGCCTCATCTACCCGATCCGCTTTGTAAAGCATGTCAATCAATGAATTCATTGTAATCTCATCAGGATCACACCCACTTTCAATCATTTCCGAGAGTAACTTTATGGCTTCATCTACTTTCCCCGACTTACTGTAACACTTAATCATCATATTATAAGTTATAGAATCTGGAGCAAGGCCACTGTTCTTAAGTCCATGAAGAACATCTTTCGCACAACCAACTCTGCCTAACTCGGCAAGACTATACAAGTACACGTTGCAAGCGACAATATTAGGAACAATTCCCTTATTCTTCATCTTTTCGAAGGTCTCGAGAGCTTTCCCAGGATCTCCAGTCTTTCCATGGTAGTCAATAAAAAGGATATATGTGTATGCTGTGGGTTCAGGACCCCGAGCTTCCATGGAGTTAAAAAGTTCTAATGCTTCGTCCAATCTTTTTACTCTCAGAAGACCACCAATTAATGTATTATAAGTGTGTAGATTTGGCAAAACACCCTTGCTTCTCATGATATCCAGTGTCCCAAAAGCTTCATCAATTTTTCCTCCTTTGCATAAAGCATCAATGAGAATCGTATAAGTAACCACATCAGCAGCATAACCATCCGACTCCATCTCCTTCCAAAATTGTCTTATGGTATCCAAATCCCCACAATCACTGAACTTGTTCAGTAGTGTGATATAAGTTACCCGATCAGGTTTTTGACTGCTAGAATTTTTCATCTTTAGAAACAATTCCTTGGCATTTTGGATCCTACCTGCATTGCAAAGAGCATCAATAAGAACTGTATAAGTAACAACATCTGGTCCACATCCTTCCTCTTCCATTCTGCTCAAAATCCCATAAGCATCATCAATTCTCCCAGCCCGGCCAAGGATCCTAATACATATGGTGAAGGTATAAATATTTGGTCTCAACCCCAACTTCTCCATCTCTTCCAATAAACCCATTACGGTTTCGGTATCATTTATCTTCCCTAAACCTACCATCAATGCAGAATAGGTCTTCAAGCTAGGCTTAATACCTTGGGAGACCATTTTTCTGTAGACCTCCATAGCCTCCCTACGAAACCCAGATTGAAGAAGGAAATGGATCAATCCATTGTAAGAGAAGGCATTTAAAATAAACCCAGCTCTACTCATATGATCGAGTGCGATAGGAGCCTTCCGAATCCCTCCTCTTATATGGAGACCCTTAAAAATTGTCAAGAAAGTCTCCATATTTCTCTTTATTATCTGCTTCTGCATTAAATCAAACACAACAGCCATGTCTTCAACTTTTCTGTGAACTCTCAGGAACTCAAGCATGTAATTACAGGATTCAGTTGTGTGGATAATGTTGGGCTGTTGAGCGACGGATTTGAAGAAAGACATAGCCTGTATTGGGTCAGACATGGATTTGAGAACCCTAATAACATCATCGGAGCACAACCCACATTTGGATTTCCCCTCAACCCCCATTTCCAATGAACTTTCCATCACAGACCTGCAAAAACACACTTGTTTTCTTCTATGTTTCTTCCAATTTCCAACAAACCCATCTGGTAAGATTCCTGCCTATAGTAAAGAAACATGAAAGTAAGCTACACTTGCCAACTGAAAAAAGTAGAAGACCAAAATGCAAATCACACAACTCAGAAACAAATTGTTAATTACGACACAATCAACATGAAATAGAAAAGGGAAGAAAACTCATATTTTATATATCAGTTAACTCAGGTATTCAGTTACATCAATCGTCATACACTATAGGACTTGTACTGCATTAGAGCAATTTTTTGTCCTAGACAGTAGCAGCTCATCCGGTGGAACTATAGTTTATGCCAAAAGAACTAAATTGGAAAGTTTTGATGAATACAGTAGCACCTCTAAAAAATATTGGGCCTTAAATCATACAAAACTTTTAACAGAGATGTTAATTAAGTCGAGATATAGAAAATTTCTTAAACATTTTCATATAGTAAATGAATACCTCATCTAGAAGAAAAGGATAGCTTAGATCACCTTTGATGGTGCATCATCACTCTTCCCATTATTTTCCTTCTTTCCTCCAAATAAACTATAAACACGAAGAGTTATTCTGGTATGCCGAAGTTTCCTACCAGACCATGATAAAGTTGGCAAACCAACTGGATTTGTATTTAGGTTTACTTTATTACCTGAAAGGAGCACAATGTTTCATGTCATACACATACACATAAAGCATACTAAATTAAGATAACCAGAAATTACTAGAGCACTTTATTAACTTAAATAGTAGAAGTTAAAAAATAACCAGAAATATAAATAGTAGAGCGACTAAATTAAGATAGAGGATGAGAGAAAAGACAAGAAAAGTAGATAACAGAAGAGGTGCTATTGTCGGTTAGAGTTATGTCCCACAATATTTCGAAACTAACTTTCTACTGTTCCTAATGAAAGGTGAAATAACAATACTGCCTTCAAGTACAAAAAAGCCCTTCGTTTATGTTAAATGTATTGCAATTGAGGAAGAAAACATCAGATGTATGATCATCAGGTCACAAGCTTTTATGATCAAGGCTCTCCATAGTTTTCTTGATCTCCATATGTTAGGCCAAGATCACTAACTTATTGACGAACCTCATTCACAAATATGCCTTTTATCATTCTTAGTGTTACCAGATTTTTCCGCAATAACTTGTCATCTATTACGTGAATGGGCAACCTCATCCATCCTCGTGGCAGAATTCCACAGCTACTCCAATGAATCAGGGAGCAACAGCCTAGAAAACCTTTTACCTACTTCAGGGTCGTGCTATTCCACACGAAAGCATGGATTTAAATTGTGCAGCCAAATTGTGGACCGCACAATTACTGTGTGGAGTGGTGAGAGGAGTAGGATTTTGGTCTTGCTCACACACCATACATGCGAATGAAAGAAAATGTAACTACCCCACATAAATCAATTGGCTCTCTCCACCCCTCATAGTAATCATTCGGTCTACATTTTAACCAAACAATGTTCTTTCCACGCTGCAATATGGCATAGCACCATTCACCTACTTATATAATTAATAGAACGTTCACAATTTGTGCAGGGAAGATCCAACGGTCAGAAAAAAGTGTACTTTAAAGCTCGAGAGAGGATTAGCAAATCTAATGACATAGCCATGAAACACTGAATCCAAATAACACCTCAGTAAGTGCAACTAAATAAACAACAGAACAAATGTTCAGCTAAATTTAAATGTTCGGTTAGGATTCAAATTTTAAAAAAAAAATTTCATCTTGAAAAGCAAACTGTTTGCAGATTTTCCTTCATCATCAAAACAAATCAACCTAGAACCCGTACTTGATAATTTTAAGCATAGAAACCCTAAATGTAGAAGTTCAAACAGATAACTAACTACTACCAACGAAATAAAAAGAAAATTAAAGAAAAGCATAAATTCAAGAAAGAGAGTGAAGAAGGTGGAGACTTTACATGAAGAAATTGAAGTTGAGCTAGGGTTTCTTCGTTCATTTAGTCTGTGGAGGTTAGAAATCGAGCCGGTTACAGCACTCGTTGGCGCCATTGGAGGAGTTCCGAAGTACCAAAGAGATATGAAAGAGCCAACAAAGATTTTTCTCTGGAGCGTGAGTGAGAGGTCTATCTCATAACACTGTACTCTACCATGCTTCAAATTGACGAGCATGCCCTCCGTTTGGCAACTATTTACAAATTGACATGATAAGACTCAAAAACATATTTGTTATTTATTCCGAGTTTGTTTTGAGAAGGAAAAGAGCATCTCCAATGCAAATGTCATAAGACAATGTCTTGGCATGTTTTATAAGATAATGTCTGATCTACGTGGTAACAATATTTTTACATTAGACACTGTTGAAAAAAAATATTTTCAATGCAAATATCTTGGGATAACTTTTTAATTTATGTGTCACTTAATTTTTAAATAGGTCTAACTTATTTTATTTAAAAAGTAACTAAAAATTTTGGAGGAAAAAAAATTGCTGATGTAGATCGTTCGACATTGTGAAGATGAATGTCTAGAAATAAACATCCTACTTCACAATATCTATTCATACTTTGTTCACATTAGCATTGGAGAATGTTTTTTTTAAGAGAATGTTTATTTTTCCTATGTGGCAGGCTTATTTTACTATATTCACATTAGCATTGGAGATGCTTCTTTCCTACGTGGAATGTTTTATATGGAATCCTATTTTGTCCACCAAATTTTTAATGGGGTGATGCTATACATGCTGCCACTTTTATTGCCAAAGCCATTTACGAGGACAACATTGTAATTTTGGAATGGGCGCAAATCACGAAGGCGTTTGGCAACCACTTGAGAAGTTATAAGTCAAAAGGCAAAAAAGCATTTATGATAACGTTTTTCAAAGTGACTTTTAGAAGCAAAAAAATTATTTTTTTTAAGTAATTTATTTTATTTTTTTTGCTACTCAGAAGTTGCTTCTCCTCGGGTACCGCATAACAACTAATAACTTATCAGTTATTTTTAAAAAATGGGTGGTACACCCTTGCATGGAAAAAAGTAACGGAGAGAATAACAGTTTATTTTTAGTACGCTGAGGCCATGACGCATGTTAGAGCGCGCACAAAATGGAAAACCACCTCTACTGATTTTCCTTTTGACACGTGGCAGAGAGAGAAAATTCTTATTTTTTTAACGTTAAAATGGCTATAACTGCTCCCAAAATATAAATCGGATTTGAGCAAAATTTACATCTTTGTAATGCATTTTTCAAAATTTTTCAAACAAGATCAGTTATAGATACCAAATTTGAAAAAAAAAAAACATAAACCGAAGCGAATGCAAACCCAAATCTGCATACAATTTTTAGTATGCAAATTATAATTTGCATACAATAGTTAAATTTACACATATAAGTTCCTACATTTGAATTTGCTTACCATGAACTTCAATACTTTACTGTACTTCAAAATAAGCAAATGCATAATGCATATAGGCTAAAAAAGTGTAGAAACTTCGAATTTGAAAAGAAAAAAAATGCAAATTACAACTTGCATACTCACTATGTTTTTAATTATACATTACAAGTTCAACAATACAACATTGAACATCAAAACATGCAGATGTATAGTGCATATAGGCTAAAAAAAGTACAAAAACTTGAAATTTTAAAAAATAAGCCATGCAAATTACAACTTGCGTACTTACTAGGTTTTGAACTATGCATTTTAGGTTTAACAATACGTCAATGGACATCAAAATAAGCAAATTTGATTTGCATATAGGTATACAAAAGTGCAAATACTCAAATTTGAGGGAAATAAACTATGCAAATTACAACTTGCATCTCACCTGGGTATGCAATCTAGGTTTGCATAGTTGGATTATATTTTTTTTTTAAATTTAGTATTGTTGTTTGATCTTGTTTTGAAGATCTTGTAAAAAGCTTTTCAAAAATATAAATTTTATCCAAAATCAATTTGTAGATTAAAAGTTATAGCATTTTGAAGTTAAAAACATTATTTTTTCTCTCTTCGTACCAAAAACAAAATGGTTGAAGAATAAGCATTTTGCATACATAAAAGGGTGGTTTAGGTATGCAAAATTAGCATTTTAAAAAAAACACCGCAAGCCCTAAGCAAGCAAAACTAAAAAATCGGAGGGACTGTGCGCACAAACCAAATGGCGCACGTCATCTCCGTGCGTCCAGAGAAAAAGAGGGGTTTCCAAACTTTTTCGTATTTTTTTCTTATAAGTCAGTAGTTTACCATACAAGCTTATCTTTATTTTTGACTTCTCAGAAGCACTTTTGCTTCTTTTTTTTCGAAGCTTCTAGTTGCCAAACACCTTCTAAGGGCTTATAGATTGACTTTGTAATTTTTAATGGTTGGATTAGGGAAGGAATGCACACTGCCTTGTAAAGAAGGTGAACAAAATAGCACTGGACAATGTCTTGTCTACATGGTAACAAAATATTCAAAATAAACATTGTTGAAAAAAATGTATATTCTTTCCTTAAACAAAGAAAAGAAAAAAATTGTATCTTCAATGCAAATGTATTAGGAATTTATGATGCTTTTTTTAACTTACAATTTTATACAATTTGAGTTGGGGGGAGTTAAAAACTAGAACTTAGAAAATCTTATTCCCAATTTAATAATCAAAAGTCCCTAATTACAATCAATTTATAGACAAACATAAGAAACCCAAAATAACTAAGAAACCCAAAACAGAAACAACTAGGAAACCTTATTAGAATGAAATTAGGAAACTAACTAGTGGTTGAACTTAAAAAGTTACTGAAAAGAAATATTGTTCACGTATTACTATTTACGTGAACAGTAACAAATCCAATGAAATCTCTCAATCAAATAGTAATGAGGTAATACAACTGATTCATATGCTTTTTTTTTTTGTTTCAAACATTTTTTATTGAGAGCTCTTTGTTCTTGGGAGTTACATCGTCGGCGGTGGCATTATTGTCGTCCGCCGGACCATCACTAGTTTTTCGTTCATTCTTTTACTCTTTTATGGTGTTATAGTGATGTGAACAGTACCGTGAATAGTACATAAATAGTGACATGAATAGTAACCGTGGTGAAAAGTATCTATGCACTTTTTTTGTACATCTCTTACTTCTGTCTTGGTGGTTGGCTGATTTCTACTATCTTTTTATAGTGAAGTAGCAGTTAAGGTGTTTTGTGCGGCATGGAGTGTGGTGGATGCATACAGATTTTTGGATAACATAAGTTGAAAGTTTGAGTTGCTGTTTTTTTAGAAAGTGGTTTTAAAGAGTTTCTCCCTTAAAGTGTGTTGCTCCCTTTGGAGAGTGGATCTTCATCATTGGTTGGTGTTCTTTTGCTGTGTTTTTTAGATCATCTACAAGTAGGCCTCCCTCATTAAGTTGTGTTTGTTTAAAGTTTTGGATCTTCTCCTAGTGGCTTTTTGAAACCCTAATATTTGGGTTTTCATATTTACAAAATTGGGAGACCATCATCATCAACGACCTCCACCCTCTAGAGATTATGTTGCTACTTATTTGTTGGTTTGGATCAAGTCTCATGCAATTTCATAGATTTTTGTTCCACATTTATGTGCTTTCTCAAGTTGAGGAGCAAGTGTTTATGCCAAAGTAAGGGATACTACTGGTTATTTGTTGTGTATTTTACCCTCATAAGTGATACTATTTAGTTTTGCCTGAGGCAAGTGTGCCCGTGGCTGTTTGTGTATTTAGGTATGAGATTCCATTGTTATTGCTTGAAGCTTAAAGCTTGAAGGTGATTTATTTTATCGTAAGGGTGGAGCCTAGTGATGTCGTTTCATTTATGATAAATCCATGGTGGCATGTTTCAAATCAGTTGAAGATATTCATGTCCATGATGGTGTATTTCAAATCAGTTGAAGATATTCATATTTATGAAGACGGTTCAAGTTTCGGTGATATGTGAAGATCAGTTTGAAGATATCGACTAAGTCTTTTGCTCGTGCTCGGTTTCCACTCATTATAGCAAGCTGGGCATATCTAACCTCTGTGCTCCAACTTGAGGGGGAGTGTTAGAAGTTTAGAAGTTTATATCTTCCTCCATTAATGGTGTTCCTTCTTAAACTTCTTCATCCTTCATAGAGTTTCCCGCCAATAACGACTTCGATCCTTGGTGGTCGAATAATTTAAGAGAGGTTTTAGAGAGAGAAAGTAGTTTTTTATTTGAGAAATAGAGAACGTGTTAGATAGAGAAAGGGAGTTGGAGGTGGTAGTTTAATTTACACCCTCACCACCCCCTTAGTAAAAAGAAGAAAAATATTGGAATGGTGATTTTGGGTTAAAAGCCCATTTAACTTGTCCACCCCCTAACATTTTAGAGAACTCCTTTAACAGCACCTTTTTTTTTTTGAGTTTCTTCCTCCATTGAAGGATTTCGCACCGTCATCTTCATCTCCATTTTCATCTCCATCTTCATCTCCATCTTCTTCTTCATCTTCGTTTCCATCTTCAAATTCATCTTTTCTCTTTCTCTCTTTAAGAGGAATTTGACCACTTTTGACCTTGTTAATAACATTTTAGGGTCAACCACAATTGACCAAGTCCAACCTAATAGGGTCTGCGAATAAGATTATGGGGTGCCTTTAAAATTTCCCTTTGAGTTAGTTGCTAAAGAAAAAAGCCCCTTTTACATCAAAATCTTTATTCACACCCATTGTTTTAGATCCACCTCTCATCCTCTTCTCTCTTCATTTCTTTTTTTTTTTTTCTTTTTTTCATCAAAATCGTTATTTTTCAGTTAATTTCAAAATCGTTATTTTCAGTTAACTTTTTAGGGTATATCATTTCTCTTTTTATTTCCACTTATTTGATCGATTCAAAAACTAATGTTATGTCAAACCAGATAAGATCTTTCTTTTCATCTTCATTCTTTGGAAGGGTGTAAATTCATTAAGGAATAATAAAATGATGACCATTTAAAATCCTTTGGCATAATGCCCCAAGAAAGACAATTCAAATTTCGTAGCTAATCAGTGGCATTTGACTGAGTTCTAAAGATTAACAGATGGGAGATAGAAAGAGTATTTCTATTTCATGTGATGCCAAAAATGTTCAATAAATCCAAATTATTAAGAATTTTAAACAAATGTCTACAAATGCTGCCAGCCATCAACAATAAAATTATGCAGTCTAATCAAATTGAAATCTCTTTCAGTGCTATGCTGCATATTATAACCCAGGGCTTGTTTGTCCCTGGAACCCTTATTTAACTGAAAACATGGGAACAATAGAGAACCTAATTTAGAATCGAATAATATTTATGGAGGGATATTGCATTTGCACGATAGATTAGTAACTATTAATTTTGTAAGGCTCACATGAAAATGATAGAGATGATTTTTGCTCATTCTTTTTTATGGGGATTGATACCCTTTGCACTGTGCTAGATCATCTATAGCTATAGCTATACTACTATATAATGCAAATACTTGAGTGAAGCCTATTTTGCCAAAACTTCCTAAAATACCCTTATATGTGTTTTTCTATAAGCAAAATGCATATATATAATTATAAATTATTTATCAAATGGAGGCATAATTGTAGATTTGAAGACTGGTCTTCAAATGGGAGGACATTGTGAGCAAAGTGTAAGTTTTCTTCTGTTTTTTCTTCCCTAGATTCACAAAAATCAGCCCTTGGATCACATAAAAAATGAAAACGAGCAGAATCCGAAAACTTGGCAGTCTAAATCAGAACAGACCCAATTCATTTAAGCAAACAATCAAAAAAGATTAAGAGAACAGCAGAACTCACTGAGATAAAAAAAAAAAAAAAAAAGATCTAAACTGATTGCATGCACTAGTTAATTACAGAAATCAAAGTTGTAGTAAGAGGTGATAAATAAACAAGAAAACCTATAACAAAATCATAGAGGAAGAGTGATAAAAGAACAGAAATGGGCCCCGAATCATTGAGTCAGCCACAGCTGATTTGGGCAGCTATGATATATTCCTAACTACAGATTTTCGTATGCAGTCAGCTATGGTTGATATCTATACAAAAAAGTGAAAAAGACCTGATCTATTTTCTGTCATTCTTACAGGTCCTTGACCTTGCAGGATCCATTTTCTAAGCCTTCTCAAATAATCCTAAAAGTTGATCAATCGTCTTGAACCCACATTGACCACTCCAGGCCCAAGTTCTTCTTCAGGAGTTCCACAATTTCCATAGTAAGGCCGCATATAACAAAACCTACATAAGAACAAAATTATAAAAAAAAAAAAAAAAGTTTAAAAGAAAAGAAAAGAAAAGAAAAAATGTCTACTATATTGAGTTTCTTATAGAATAATACCAAAGTAATACGTAAATTAAGATGGAAATATACCAATCTTGGGGTAAGGTTGCAGTGTCAAAACCGCATCTCAATTTCCTCCATTTTCTACATTTATCACATTGCACCCATTCATTATCAGGCTTGTAGTGTCCTTGACACCTTTTCTGCATGAACTGAAGAAGTTGACACATGATGGACATGAATTAGTTTGGACATACATACATACATAGACTACCCTTGTGAATTGATACAGGCAGTATAAAATTAAATAACAAGAAACCTTTGAATTGTGGCTCAAAATAGATATTATATTTATTTAAGAGATCGTAGAGAAAAAAAGAGTAAAATTAAATGACAAGAAACTTTGAATTGTGCCTCAAATTAGATATTATTTCTATTTCAGAGATCGTAGAGAAGAAAAGAGTAATATGAAAGAGAAAGGGGTTTTCTTTTCTTTTTCTTTAGATAGGCAAAGAGAAAGGGGAATTTTTAGCATTTGGAAAGAAAATCGTAAAATTATGCCTAGCTGACATGAGAGACAAAAAAAAAAGAAGTTATAGTTGCGGATGACCTTGCGCCACCTCATCCTAATATTCAGATGATTTCTACAAAGGATAATGTGAGAGTAAAAATATATACCAATTGAACTGCATCAAAATGCTCATCCCAATATTCATCTGAACTGAGACCCAACCACTCCTCCAACTTCACATATGCTTCGCAGTCCACAAATCCTTGCTTGGTGTTGTGTACCCAAACATCATTCCCATTACTCTGAAGAAAAGGAAAATAAGCCTTATTAGAATCTCCTAAAAGTTCATTAATTGCAATTTCATTTCAAGCTGCTACTACTTAATTTCCCATATCCAAACTATATTTGAAATTGTTGAAGATACTATTAACTACTACTGTTGTTCCCATACTCAAAACTACAATTAGAAATTATTGAAGATAATTTAATTTCACTAATTGACAGTTCATATTGTTGTTATTATCTGGTGTAAACTGGGATGCGGAAGCGATTCTACGATCAACAAAATCAAAGTTTAAATAAAAACTCAAACTCACGATATTTAGATTAATGGAGAAAATCTCTACATTCAAACCCGATGAACTTTCATCATCTACATCTTGAAAAACTCTCAAAACAATCCACCTAAACCTAATGGCCGATTGGCCTTATTTATAGATGAGGATGACTTGATCCTCAAGCTATTCCTAGATCGACATCTACAAGGATTCCCAAATCCTAAACTTTCCAAAACTAGAATCCTACTAAAACTCAAATTCCTACTATTCCTAAAATTCCAAAACAAATAAGTTTCTAATTCCTAAAAACTACTAAAACTTTCCTTCACGTGGGCCCTTCTCCATGCACGATCAGCCCTCCATGCTCATCACGATTCACATCATTATCATTATTGCTTTAATGTCGTTGTCTTATCGCTATTTCTATTCCCAATTTCACTATTACATGGACACATGATATGGACCTTTTTATTGTACATCAGATATGAGCCAGGAACCACTTACATTGTTATTCTTACAATGAGTTGACACAGTGGAGATGATCCAAGAGATAATTTTGGGTGAGGACGTTCTCCTCACCATTTAAATCATCCTCACCGAAAATCAGCCCATTCTAGAACTTGTAACCCCATCATCCAGGGATTGGGAATCAGCGGTGATTGAATCATTTACCTTTAATTGCAATAGATGTATGATCAGGTTAAAAGTTTTAGAATGGGCAGCTTTCGATGATGATGATCTACATGGTGAGGAGAACGTCCTCACCAAAAATCAGCCCTTGGATAATCTCTATGTAGGCCCTACAGGCCACTGTAACGTCATTGTAAAAATAACAATGTAAGAGGGATCCAATAATCCAACCAATCATAGCTGGGATTGAGCCAGACATAGTAACAATGTTGGGCCAAGTAGACTTAATTTGTTCCTAACCCAACCACACATGCGCGGCCAAGTTTCATCGATCAAGTATGGGCCCACCATTTGATTATTCTGAGCTAGCTAGGAGAACTGATTAAAGATCCAAACAATCAATGTCATAGTACCTTGGAGCATAAAATTAAAGAATGTAAGAATAGAATAAAACATGAGAAATTTATAAAATGCCAATTAAGATTTTACTAATGACAAAAAAATTAAATAAGAATCCCCATTACCATTAAATTTGTAACATCAACTACTCCAATTACGCCTCGACCCATATCTGAATTATGAACCATGCCTCCGACTCTCTTGTAAGCCTGAAAAAGAGAGGAAGGGAATAATTGAATCAATGATCAAAAGCCCAATACTCCAAAAGAATTGTTCACAACAGTACTGATAAACTAATAATCAGATGGATGGAAAAGGATGTCACGGAGGCATGACAGACCAAAAAATTGACACTGCAGAATAAGAATAAAAATGTTCCAAAAAAATCAGTTGACATTGAATGAAGGTGATTTAAAAAGAGCTAGCTAATTATCTGTAATATTATTGACAAAGCCTTTGGGCTCTGCTTTCTCTCATCGACCCCCACCTGCCTATCTAATAAAAATAGAAAGAATCTGATCTCACGAAATCTTATTTAATAATACCATTATTTTTTTGACGAGAAAATGATGAAATTTTTATTGCTGAAAAGATAATAATACCTTTATATATCATTATTAATATTATTGTTGTTGTTGTTGTTGTTGTTGTTGTTGTTGTTGTTTAATTAGGGTTCACGCTTAATTACTAGGGCTCAACACAACTAGTGATAAAAATATGAGGGCAACTCAACTATATTTAGTTTCTGCAGAAAAATGGGAATTGGTGAGTACTGTGAGTTACCATGGCGTGCAACAACAGCTCACCTCAATTAATCGGCCATGCCAGTACAAAAATATTCCACAGTTCATTCGTTCCCATTCTCGCTGACAACGGCCAAGAGTAAGCTGCACAGGTTTTCCCATTACCTCACCATTTATGATCTCGGTTCTATTCAAAGATTTCGCTAACGGTCGACTTTTAACCTTATGAGGCAATCCAACATTGAAACAAATAGGATAGATAAATCCATTTAGCAGTATCATGGAAAGCACATACAAAATAAATGAAAAAATAGACCCTTTACGTACCAATGAACCTTGAACATAGATCTTCATTCTAGGATTTAAAAAGATAACTTCAAGGTATGATCTAAGTGAGTAATCCAAAGAAACCTGAAAACCGAGGAAATAAAAAGACCAAGCTTTGCACATGTCAATTGATATATTCTAGAATTTGCATTAATTTTGATACAAAATTAAACCTTGATACAGAAAATTCATTAATTATCAAAGAGAAAATAATGTTATCAAATATCTTCAAGATAAGAAAAATCCTAAATGTGTAATCAGAATATAATAACCAACCTTTGGGCTTATTTGTCCAATACGTTGTCTGGTCCTTCTGGAACGAATTAGTATGTCATCTTTGGAAGAGTTCTTGTGGTCGTTCCTTTTTTGCCACTCCAGACAAAAATCCGACCCCCATTTTTCCAGGTTCCATATGTATATTTGTGTTCCATGGCCATTTTCACCAAATATTGCTAATTTTTCACCAATAAAATACTCATTAAATGGTGAAAATTCCTTTATAGCTTTTAGATGATAATTGGCTGTCGCTTCTGACTGAACGATTTCGTTCACTTTCATAATGGAGCCATTTCTGTGATAGCTTACAATTGGGAATTCTACATTCTACAATAATATTGAAGTAGTTAGAAAAGAACGAAAAGCAAAAAGAAAAAGAATAAACACAAAAGTAGTTGATGTTAGCTTACATCATTGCCGTCATTTGAAGATTGTGACAAAAAAGCTATAGATCTGGACTCAAGAGTCTGGGTAAGAATAATGACGTCGCGTCCAAGTTTCATAGCTCCAGTCTAGAAAATCAGTCCCCAAAATCAGCATAGCAAGCATAGAACAAGATTATTCAGTAACCTTAAAAAGCTACAGCTGAAAACCTAAAAAAACAAAAAATGTTTCTTTCACCACAAATAAATAAAATGAAAAACATTACTAACAATATCTATTTGCTTTTGGAAACCAGTTCCAAGTAAACCACTAAGCTAACAAATTAAGAGTTATGATTTATGAACAGAATTGACTAAGTACACTAATAACAGATCAAGGATATCCTCAGGTACATAACCACTATCAATCTGAAGCCAATTCAAGAATCTGCATTTTCAGTCCATCAGGGACCAAATGTGGAATCAAATAAAAATTAAATGAAGAAATCAAAAAGTAAACAAAATTTGGAAGTCTATATAATTAGGCTTCATGTGCTAACAAGTAACAAATGCTTATAATTAACTATTTTAGAATGAGAAACTGTTCTATCATTGTCCTCAAATTCATCACGAGCCCCACCTTATCAGAGATGATGGACTACCACAGAAAGGGTGCAGGGAAAAGATGATTGATAATAATACATAACACGAAATGGGGTAACTGCTAATATAATAAGACTATCAAAACTAAAATAAATGAATAACAATAAACGCCTAAAATCATGGATAAAATGACAACTGTGTACCTTAAATCCAATGCCAAACATTCCAATATGATCTTGGTCATCTGCATTAGATTGCTTGTGCCCAAAAGAAAGCATTACGATTAATTCTTCGTGTGACATGCCATGGCCATCATCAATAAGTGACAACATCGGAATTTTTTCACCAGCTATTTCTGAATAATGGTTCTCTATCGAAATTTCAAGTCTGTATAATGAAGAAGAAATAAGGAAAGTGACAGAAACAAAATTAGAGAAGTCTAGGCTATACAAATTACAAAAAAGAAGTCATTTCTTTTCAAAAAAAAAAAAAACAAGAAGTCATTTAAAAACAAACAAATATCGTACTTAGTTGCTTTGGCATCCCTGGAATTGTCAACAAGCTCAGCTATTGCACCGAAAATCCATCCAGAATGAGTCTGCCCAAGAGTTTTGAGGTAACTTGGATCAGCACGTATAAAATTTTTCTTCACACCGTTGTCTTCCTTCAGTGACTTCTGTTGAGATCTGCAACGAGCTCCATCTGTACATCCACAGCACAATGATCAGAAGTATCCTTTTGCATATGGGAATTAATGGTATAATTTATATCCAAGCTTTCACTAATTTCACATCCTTCAAACAGTGAAAAAAAAACAGAACATAACAAACAAAGACGAAGAAAGAGAACATCAAACGTGGAACAAATCCTGGATCTTCCTGGCTTCCGTTTGATTGGCTCGCCTATTAAAGGACCAGAAATATCCAAATCAAATATATAACTAACAGGTTCGAGATAAGTTACATAAGGGATATATTAGTCGTTGGGCAGTCCATACTAGTGGTATTTTTGGAACAACATCTAAGTAGTCTTTGAATGTAAGTTGACGGTTGAGGGTAGTTCACAATAAATAAAAAAGCGAAAAAAAAACGTGACAAACAAAGACGATGCAGTAGAACATCAGACATGGAACAACAAAAAGAAGCAAAATTACATAATATGAAGAGAAATTAAGTTACCTGGAGCATCCATGGTATCATTGGGCCCCTTCTTCCTGGGTCTTCTTGGTTTTTGTTTGATTGGTGGCTCGCCTATTAAAGGACCAGAAATCCAAATCAAATAAACAACTAACAGGTTTGAGATAAGTTACAGAAGGGATATACTAGTTGTTGGGCAGTCCATACTAGTGGTATTTTTGGAACACATATTAGTAATCTTTGAATGTGCGTTGATGGCTGAGGGTACAGGGTAGTTCATGGTTTCATAGTTAACACATATTTTAAATGTACTCATGAAATTATGTATAATTCATGGGGAACCCGATTTACATGGTTAATGGTTCTGCACTTCTGCCTGCCATACTTTAGTAACGAAAGGTAACTGAAACTTGCTCCACTCACTTTATATAGAAAGTTGATAAATGCAATGTGCAAATTTTAAAACTGTGGGACCAAAACCCCAAACCCACTTTATAAAACAAAGCAATAAACTATGCTGAAAAAGTAATGGACTACAATGTTGAAAAGAAGAGCTTTGCTTAGATATCAAAAAATAAACAAACTTGCCATTCTGCGTAAACTATGTTTATCTACAGACTTGAACAGAAAGAGAATGTAATGTTTTCTCTGAGTATGTACACAGTACACTCATGGTCATGGGGGTAGATCAGTCCGCAGTTCAGAACTCTTGAATCTAAAATGTCAATAATACATTTAAGGATTTTGATAGCATTCAAAAAATGAGCCAATGCATACAGGCACATTCAAATTTCTTTGAGAAATAATGCTTCTGTGATATAATTACAACTGAAAATAGCAACATATGGTATAGGAGAACCATCATGTATTAGTTTGTTTCTAGTATCATTGGGACTGAACCTGATCTTGTCAACACTAAAGCTGCTAGAATATCCCCCCACTAGCATCACCCTTGGATTTTCTTACACATTTTTTCTTACACATCCAAACAAGACAGCTCTATAATATGAAAGAAGCATGTGCGATTGTGGAAATAATGCTTCAGAGGTATAAATCTGGTAGAATATGCCCCTACATGCTTCCCAGAAGAAGCATCATTCTGAGACTCTACTACACATCCAGGCAAGACATCTTAAACATGAAAGAAGCCAATGGAAATATCATCCAGCAAATTAGTTGGTATAGCATGGCCATTGGAACGCTTCACGTAGGTCAATAGCATAAATAAATATAGAGATAAATATATATAAAGACAAAGAAATATTGGCTTTGTAGAGATACTGCCTCAATAAATTTTTAATAATAAGAATTCAAAAAATCAGTTTCTCCTCTGTTTGCAAAGAAATAAAATTTACAGCAGACCACTTAGCTATAAGAGGTGCAAATCTGAGTTTGAGTCAAAGAGAGGTGCAAACTACAAGATCACCTTTCCTCACAAGGCTAGAATCTCTGAACTGTACAGATTTAAGTTAGATGATGGATGTAATCCTAAAACAGTGATGTCCTTTCTCCTTACTTTACTTTTATGAGTTCTCAATGAAGTCCTCCATTGTAAACTTCTGGATATAATAAAATCTTTCATTACTTAGCAAGAAAAAAAAGAAAAGCAAGATAACATCAGACATGGAACAACAGAAAGAAGCAAAATCATATAATATGGAGAGAATATAAGTTACCCAGAGGAGCACCAGTGCTGCCATCAGGCCCCTTCTTCTTGGGTCTTCCTCCCTTCCGTTTGACCAGCTCGTCTGTGCTCATATTAATAGAATGGATTGTAGGACCAATTGACCAAATAATTGGATGAAGTAACAAGGGAAACAAATAACTAATTGGATAACAAACAAATGTTTCAAATTCAGATCAATATACAGAATTAAGATGTAAATTAAGAAGGAAATCAGCTTTTCC
>MVGT01000576.1:134556-151016 GCA_002174775.1 Macleaya cordata
TTTTCCTATATCATGAGAGTCCCATTCCTGTCATGAGACAGGAAAACATAATGAAAATACGGAACAAATCATTGTTTTTAGGAAGACTTCAATGATTTGCTCGTGTAGGCATTACAAGTCCATTTTCGGATCACTTAAAAATATATATTATAATATTATAAGTTTTACTAGTAGAAAATACTTTTTCCTATAAAAACTAACATCCATGTACATGTTGTGATCTCCCATCTAATATGATTCCGGAGAAAGCCGGTAATATAATCTGGGGAAAGACGAGTAATCGGGGGAAAGCCCATAATATAATCCGGAGAAAGCCGGTAATAATCATAGCCGGAGGAAAGCGTTGCATAACATATATAGTATATATTACAGGGGAAAGTCCGTACCTAGGGAATCACCAACACATACCCAACAACTGGGAACCTCCATCCCAAACATTATCTCAAAACAGCTACTTCTCCCAACAGATGGAAGGAAGTAAATATTTATATTATAAGAACCCCAAAATCCATTTGGTTTTGGAAATATACCCATCCCTAAAGCTCGATACCGATTAAATCTCGATTCTTTTGAAATATAGTTTATTTAACTATAAATAAGAAAAGAATCATACATATACTTATATATGTATATAACTCATTCATATATATAATTATTAGAATCTAGTTCTTTTAAAAATAACTATTACTGTTTTACATCACTATGTAAAACTATACTTTTGGGAAATCATTTTCACATTAATAGGACATCACAAATAAATCATGCATGCTTTGCAAAATAATTATATTTGATTTATAAATCTAAACCCTATCAAAAGCATTGAAAGTACTTAGGCTACAAGAGAGTATTTAAAAGTTCCTACCTCAAATCCTGCGAGGCTAGCTCTTTATTGCATTGTTCGTCTCCAATTAGTGTACTGGTCTTGGTACACACTCCCAACTGAAAACAACATGCTAATTCACTTCAGAAATCCTAACTATTCACATTAATATCATACATAATAGTTTGATCTAAACTCTAACTTAAACAGTCTCTACAAGGTCCAAATATCTTAAATCATTCTCTATTAAGGTTAAGAAACCTATAATCTGTGAAAATACCTTGCCACATCGAATATGGGCTTTACGAGATACAAATAATATCATCACAGATAAGTCTCTAACAACAAAAAGGTTTTCGAATTTCAACTTAAATTCCATAATTTCTAACTAAGTTTAACAACTAATTTATAAAAAATCTTAAATTATTAGAGATCATCTTAAAGTTGAGGGCTTCCAAAATTTCCAAACTTAGAAATCTGATTTTTACTTGAATTCCTCATGAAGTTGAGGAATTGGGAATTTCTATTCATTTAACATCAATTAAGAGGAAATCCAAATACCTCAAAATCATTGAATCTGAAATTCAATTTTTAATATGTCACAACTAACAAAATCCGTTCACTAAAATTAACCACAGAGATCAAAATCAATTTCAAGTTCTTCAAATAAATCCCAAACTAAATCCTTATCAAATCAAATAAGGGCTTTAGGATTACAACCCAATTTGCTCTAAATAACATCTTCAATTGATTTAGACCTCCAAATCTTACAATCTAACCCAAAACAATAAATTTGGGTCAAAATCAACCCTCCCAATTATCAATTTCATCAATTAAGAGTTTGAAAGGTCTAATCAAACCTTAAACTATTAACAAACCAACCCTAAAATTGAAGACTAAGGATTAACAACATAAAATATTTATTAAAACAAAATTAAGAGCTAGGGTTCCAAATTTATACCTCAATCAACAAATTAAATGGTCCCTACGATTTCCCCATCGGACCATCATCGTCATCTTCTTCTTCTTCTCTCTCTCTTTTCCTTATCTCATTCTTCTCCTCTCTTTCTTCTCCTTTCCTTTCTTTCTCATTCTCTCTCTAACTCTCAACTTTCTCTCTACTGTTTTGAGGTAAGAGAGATTTCTTTGTTTCTTTAGCTAATTCCCTACGGTGGATATGAAGAGAAAATTAAAATTAACTTATTAAAGGATGAGCCTAAAGGAGAAACTCTTTGTTGTATGATGGCATACATAAGTTTTGTGTACACCATATACAAAGGTGGGTTTATGTGTTAATTTGGCGGGTTGGACAGCGGAAACAAGTTGCGGGTCTGTTTACTATTTCTTTTAAGTCATTAATCCCAAAAACTTGGTCAAAATCGCGTCAACCTTTTCATCGTGGTCAAACTCGTGTTCCGGACTTCGAATTTGCCTCATACGATGTCCGATTTTCGCGCGTGAGTAGTCGAAATTCGATAACTTTTCGAGATCTATCCATTCGTACGGTTCGATTCTTCAAATTACCCTCCGATTGAAAACTCATTTATTTAATTTCAAGTTTAATTATTTTAACACTAAGCTTAATTATTTTAATAATTAATTGGTTTCACGGTCAAATCGTTGGATTAGACTCTAATTGACTCGGAATGACATTGACTGGTCAACTAAATTATTTTGGGTCGTTACAAAAGTCTTCGTGCTTTGTTAAGTCGATTGCACTTTGACTATCACAATGCACCTGAATGCACTCTTGCTGAATACCCAAGTCTCCTGTTAATCCTCTAAGACAAATGGCTTCCTTCATGGCCTTTGTTATAGCGATCAATTTTGCATCTGCTGTTGATTGAGTAATAATTAACTGTAATGTTGACCTCCAACTCACCGGACCTCGAGCTAATGTAAAAGCATATCCTGTAATAGATCTAAATTAATCCACATCATCTGCATAGTCCACATCCACATAGCCACAAACCTGTGGTCCTAGACTACCATCTCGCTGGTACACCAAGCCTACGTCAACCTTACCTAGTAGATATCTCAATATGCACTTCACTGCCTGCCAATGTTGATTCTCTAGATTTGCCATAAACTGACTAACAACACCAACCGCCTGTGCAATGTCTCATTGAGTACAAACCATGGCATACATCAAACTACCAACCACACTCACATACAAAACATGAGCCATGTACTCCTCTTCTTCTTTAGTGCTTGGAGTCATCTTCGTCGATAACTTGAAGTGAACCTCTAAAGGTAAACTTACCGGTTTAGAATCTTACATTCCGAACCTAGCACGAACCTTTTCTAAGTATCTCCTCTGTGAGAGACACAACCTGTCCTTCTTTCTATCCTTAAGAATCTCAATATTAAGAATCTTCTTAGCTGCACCCAATTTCTTCATCTCAAACTCCATACTCAATTGAGACTTCAACTTCTCAATTTCTACCATGCTGCTAATAGCAATAAGCATATCATTTACGTACAAGAGTAAAAAAATCAAAGATCCATTTGGTAGCTTTTTAAAATACACACAACTATTATACAAGCTATGTGTACTTTGACCCATCATAAATGTGTCAAACCTCTTATGCCACTGCCTAGGCGACTGTTTGACCCCATACAATGACTTCTTTAGTTTGCACACATATTCTTCTTTCCCTGCAACAATAAAACCTTTAGGCTGTGACATGTATATGTCTTCCTTCAAAGTACCATGTAAGAACGTTGTTTGATGTCGAGTTGCTCCAACTCTAAGTCATAAAATGCCACAATAGTTAATAAGGCTCGGATTGAAGTGTGTCTTACAATCGGAGAGTAAACTTCATTGTAATCTAACACCTTCCCTTTGTGCATAACCCTTATAGCTACCAATCGTGCCTTAAACCACACGCCAGTCGTCCTTGGAGCTTCCTCATTTATAGTGAACACCCATTTACACTCAATTGCATTGCTTCCTTTAGGCAACTTCACAAGCTCCCAAGTCTGATTCTTGTAAAGAGAATTCATTTCCTCACTCATCGTTGTTTTTCACTGATCATAGTTAACATCCTTCAATGCTTCCTGAAAAGTGGTTGGCTCATCTATATAAGCCATCAATGCATAAGCTATGGTGTCCTCGTAGCCATACCTAATTGGTGCCTTAATAGTTCTTTTCTCCCTTCTGTCCACCAAGGACTGTACCTGTTATTGCCAAGGTTCTTTGGTAGGAACTTCTTCCCATCTACATCTATTTCTGATGTAGAATCAATTTGAGATGTAATCTCCACCCGCACAATATCATCACCATTTTCCTCTACTTGAGTTAAAATCTCTTTGCTAGGGTGTAGCAAAGTCGATTCATCAAATGTCACATCCCTATTAATCACAACCTTGTGGTTTTGTGTACACCACAATTTGTGTCCCTTGACTCCTTCATAGATAATGAAAATGACATTCTTCGCTCTTGAATCCAACTTACTTTCCCTAACATGATAATAAGCAAGACAACCAAATATTTTAAAGAGATCATAAACAACAGGTTTTTCGGACCATACTTCGATAGGTGTCTTTCAACTCTATGGCTACACTTGGTGATCTGTTAATGATATATCACGTCGTATTTACTGCCACAGTCCAAAATTCATTACGCAATCCAGCATTGGATAATATGCACCGTGCTCTTTCCATAAGGGTCCCGTTCATCCTTTCCGCTACCCAATTTTGTTGAGGTATTTCTTTCACTATAAAGTGCCTTACTATGCCTTCACTCTGACAATACTCCTTCAATGGGTCATTCTTATATTCCCACCATTATCAGACCTAAGTCTTTTAACCTTCTTCCTAGTATGGGTCTCAATCATAGTCTTCCACACCTTAAATTTCTCGATGACTTCATCCTTTGTGTTCATGACGTACAATCACACTCTCCTAGAAAAATCATCAATGAAAGTGACAAAATACCTCATACCTCCCTTTGAAAATTCTCTAGAAGGCCCCCACACATCCAAATGAATGTAGTTCAAAGTACTTTTGGTACGATGAACTCTTTTACCAAACTTTACACTATGTTGTTTTCCATAAATACAATGCTCACAGAAACTAACTTTGGCCTTCTTCAATTTGTCAAGTACCCCTTGCTTGTACAACGTACATCCAGCCCCTTCTCGCTCATATACCCTAGTCGCATATGCTATAGCTTTGCTTGGCTAGATTTTTCATCATCTTTGGTACCCACAGCAGCTCCACCTACTATCGTACATCCCGAAAGAAAATTCAGATTTTTCTTCTCCTCCCTTTGGATTACCAACCTTGAGTTTGAATCTACAACATTTAGAAATCCCCCTTCAGCTACAAATCTATAACTCTTGGACTCCAAAGCACCGAGTGAGATCAAATTCTTCTTCAGTTCAGGAATGTGCCTAACCTCAGATAAAGTTTTTACCTTACCCTCATCGGTCTTGATTTGAACTGTACCTATACCAACGATTTTGCAAGCATGATTGTTTCCAAGCAATACCGAACTACCATCCAACTCCCTGTAAGAAGTGAACAAGTCCCTATTGGGACACATATGATAAGACCAACCAGAATCAATAATCCATACCTTTTCATGACTCATCTTCAACTATTGCTGCTTACGAACTTGGTCCCTATCTAGGTTTTAGCTTGGGACAATCTCTTTTCATGTGCCCTTTCTTCTGACACCAATAACATTCAATCTCCTTCTTGGCCTTTCCCTTTCCAAATTTCTTATTATTGGACTTCTTCTCGTTACCATTTACAAACAAGCCTGCCGCTTGATTATTCTCTCTTGCATCCATCTTTTTAAATTCATCTGATAAAAGAGCTGATGTAGCCTCTTCTAACTTGATCCTCTCCTTTGGACCCAAGATTCCCTGAACAAACAGTTCATACGAGTTGGGAAGAGAACATGGTAGTAACATAGCGTATGCCTCATCAGCCACTACTTCACCCACATTCAATAACTCACAAATCAATTTGTTGAAATTATTAATGTGCTCGTTCATAGCCGTACCTTCTTTGTATCGAAAATGACACAATTGCTTCATCCGAAACAACCTACTTGATAGAGACTTCGTCATGTACAATTTCTCCAACTTTGTCCATAACGATGCAGCCGATTCCTTATGCATCACTGTGTATGTGACCTCCCGTACCAAACACTATCGAATCACACTACAAGCCTACAAATCAAATTCTTCCCATTCATCTTCTTCATGTCCGCTGGTCTTCCCCTCACGGCCTTGTGCAAACTTTGTTGAATCAGCGAATCCTTCACTTGGACTTGCCACAGTCTAAAGTTTATTTTCTCATCAAACTTCTCCACAACGAACCTAGAGTTCATAACCTTCATATGTTTTGATGCCATCTCAAGAATGAATTGAAAGATCCCTAAAAGCTCTGATACCAGCTTGTTAGGATTTAGGGATCGATTCAACCACAAACTAAAGATAAACAAGCAAACCGAGAACATAAACCAGAAAAAATAAACAAGCACCACAATGCACAAGATTTACGTGGTTCGGTAAGGTTGCCTACATCCACGGACGACGATGAACTATTTCCACAATAATGAAAACAATGAAGAATAGTTACAAGGACTTATCTCACAATCAACCCAAGCTCTAAGCCTCACAACCCTTACAAAGATTCTATCAAACCCTCAATGTTGAAAGTTATCATAAATATTGTTCTCAAGAGATCTCACACTCTCAATGTTATTTTCTGAATGCTTTAGACTAATTCCCTACTCCCATATTTATAGCCTCCAATAAGTATCCCAATCCTTGAAGGAAAAAGAAATCCTAAACTAAATATGGAAAGGAAACCCACCTAAAATAGCAGTTCCCTCAAATAAGAGAAAAAAGTTTCTAAACCTAGTGGGACTCTTAATAAGAGTCCTACTAAAATATCGACAAAACTAACAATCCTCACCATGTAGATCATCTCCGCACAAAAAATCAGACCATTTTTAAACTTATAACCCCATCAAAAGTTAATTTTAAATCAATTGTGAGGTCATTCAAAAAAAAAATCAATTGTGAGGAGCTCATCCTTATTGAATATCACACCGTTGATTTAAACCAAAAATTTGATGGTGTTAGAAATTTTAGAATGGACTAAATGGCAAGGTGAATATCCTTCTAAAAAAATCAACTCTTGGATCATCTCAATGTGAGACCCGTAATATTTAGACATTAACTATGTATTTTAAAGTGATTCACTGAAAACGTTTTTTAAAAAAAAAAAATTAGTTACGCATGGGCATGGAAGGCCACCCAACAGATGGGGCAGGGTCCCTACTGCCCACCCTCCTAACATGCACCGTTGGGTGGCCTTCAGGCCCCTATTCCAGGCATAATTAGAAATTTCGCTTCTCATTTACTTTTGCAATTATGCAAAGTCCCACAATGCAACGTTTTTCTCCAAATTTACAAAATTTTAATACAACTATGGATATTCCAATCAACTTTGGTGATCTAAAAGGTAAAAGCTATATTTTTAGTAATAGAGTCACAAATATATTATATGTTTAGATATCATAGATGTGAATTTTAAGCATATGCAATGCACGTGCATATGACATATTTGACAGAATGCAAATCTACTGTCCATTGTGGATTTTCAGGCCGACCCCACAGTTCAAGAGGACCCACCTACTGTGGTGGCATTTTTTTTTGTAAAGACCTTGGCGTAGTAGACTTCCTTCTCGACAATATGATATTTTCCTCGATCCAAGCACCAGTAGATGGAGGTGTATATACCGTGTACTTGCAAGGAGACTCCGAGGCTTGCTTTAGTTCGAGATTCAAGAAGGCAGTAATAAATATAATTGAGAAAATAGTGAAAATAGTTAGATATTGTTCAGATAATGCAAGATTAATCAGAATATGGAGTAGATCAGCAATTGTAAGGGATTCACTTTTTTCTTGACTGTTCACTCCTTTTGTATCTCTACCTTGGGGGGTTGCTAACCTTGTTGGGATGCTCCCTTGGTAGTTTCGATAGCCACACATTTTTTGTGAACTCATTTTTTGTTTCCTTTTGCTTTTTTGTAATTTTTGTGCATTTATATTTTTGTTTCATATTTATATATATAATTCTTTTCCGATTAAAAAAATAGTAAAGAACAAAAGTAAGAGTTCAAAATATGTCCACTGTTTCGACTGATGAGATCACAATTATTGTCCGTCATGAAGTGTCTTTTTAGTGGTCAATCATAGGGGGCTCTTATAGTGGTTAGCAAGGTAACCGCGTACTATGATTAGGGGAGTGATGCTAGAATGCCCTCACAAAGTAGAGGATTTACATACTACATGTGAAACTCTTTCTGGGTGGCGGAGGGGTCGCTGGGCCTATCACGTGCGAATCTGGCTCTGATACCATATTAAGTTTGTGGGCATCCACCTCAAAACAAATTGGCAATGAGTGGTGTGACCCAAGATCATTATATATTAGGTTTGCTAGGCTCTTATATCCCATGTGGGACTATTCTCATCAAGATGGACGGTGGTCCATGTCTTGAAGTTTGGGAATTACGAAACTCGAGGACGTGATTCAAATAACGAAGGGGTAATGACCTTACGATTGGAGTGCGGGGCTAGAATACCGCACTTTGTGCGGGCATTCTAGCATTATTCATGATTAGGGTGGTAGTGTAAATAGTTAACCTGATTAATTTCGCGGTTACTGCAGCGAGATGTTGGGCTTGATTTGCTTTCGAATTTATATTTTCTCTCTTGTGTCCTTGCTCCTACTAGGTTTCTGACCTTCTATGTCCTCGGCCTTCAAATATAGATAATATTCTATAATGCATCCCCACAACCATCAATACCGAGGATAATAGCAACTTAACTTAAATCTCTGATGCAGATGAAATAAATAATAAATATATATATTTAGAAGAGTCGGGATCCGTGTACATCAAAAAGTGTACATCGGCTTATGGAGCCCACATAAAAATGATTTAAGAGTTAATTTTTTGGGAGGATGTTCTCCACATTATGTATATCATCCTCACAAAAAATCATATCATTTTAAAACTTCTAACCCTTTCAAATATTGGTTAGAAATTTATGTGTAATTGAGCAGTCTATCTACCATTAAATTTTAATAATTTTCAATGGTAAGATGAATGTGCTAGAATTATTTGAATGATATAATTTTTGGTAAAGATAATCTACATGGTGATTATGATGTACTCACAAAAAATTAGCCCTCGAGCCTTTTCCATATGGCCCCCACAGGTCATTGTAAACTCGTTGTAAGCTTTTCATATATGCGGATTCTGACTTTATTAAGAAAACATCCGAAAAAAAAGAAAATGTTTTTACTTTGTAATCTACAATAGAAATAAAGTGAGTAGGAGTCATGCAACACATAAGACTATAGCCTATGTGCCTTATCTTAGACGAGTGTTTCTAATCCCAAAACCATACGTGATTATTGTGCATCCCTCCCATATTTGGGAGGTCTTTGTTTCGAAACTTCCTACCGTTGCCTAGGGAGTTTTATTCATGTAATTCTTGGAGTCTATTTACTCCATAATTGAATAGCTTTTGGGTATTGTTTTGCAATGATGTGGTTGCTCAGGTGGAATGTACTGAAAGTAATTTTTCATAAACTGACATGATCATGATATGAACATATCATCTGAAAGATAAAGAGATTTTTGTGACAAAAATCATCTCTTAGATCAACTTTATGTAACACCCATTGATAGTTGTAAACCGAGTGAAATTATTATAAAATAAGGTATCCGAACATGATGGGTAATGAAAAGGAAACAAAAAAAATAGGTGAAGTACAGCTGGGCGTTCATACTGACCACAAGCACATTAAAGATAGTAATAGTAGATGAGAAGATCATTAACACAAAAAATTTGCCGAACTTCATGTAACACCCACTGTTAGGTACAAATCCAGTGTTAGCAAGTAACACTTTATTTTTTTGTTTATGAATACTACACTTTACACTTTTTTGACACTAACTTTTGGGATGCACATTATGTTAAAATCATCCTCACAAAAAATTAGCCCTTGGATCATATTTAAGTAGGACTTAGAATTGGTATAAGTGGAATGTAAAACTAAAGTGAATTTAAATAAAAAAGGGGCCGAGTTGATATTGAGGAAGATGCTTTGGATTGGAGGGAAGCTAAAAAAATGGGCTTTAAGCCCAAATCCCATATTCGAGTTTTGGTTAAAGGGGCTCTTCAAATAATTACACATAACTAAAATACACCTGACCCCTACCAATTTTTAAGTTTACACCAAAAATTCACTACACCCCTACCACCATCACCATCTCCATCTCCATTATCCACCTCCACCAAAAATACATCCTACCTCATCACCATCAGCTTCCTTACATTTCCCACCGTCACCACCACCACCCCAACCCCGACCCTGACCCCTAACTCCACTTCCACAATTGCCTACACTATCACAGAGAGATAACAAAGAGAAGATTAAAATTTAATTAATTTTTTTTTTCAGATCTCGATCTCCTCCCTGTCTCTCTCTCTCTCTTTCTTTCTAACTCTCTTTGGAAGGTAGAGGTGGAAACAGTGGTCGCGGTGGAGTAGGGGTGGTGGTGGAGATGACGGTGGGGAAGATGATGGTGATAGTGGTATGGTGAGATGCTGTTGGTGGTAGCAGTTTTGGGGGGCAGTGAAGAATGGATATAAAGATGGCAATAGTGGTAGGAGTGAGGTGTATTTTCGTTGGGTATAAAACCTAAAAATTGGTAGGGTATGAAGAGGATCCCCTTTAACCAAAACTAACAAATGAGATTTGGATTTAAAAAGCTCATTTCTTGAGCTTTCCTCTCATCCAAAACACGTTCCCAAGTATCAACCCCTATAGAAAAATAACACAATAATGCGGGTTTTGTGGAATAGGATCTTAAATTACCTAGGAGATTTGTAATACCCTTTTCTTTTAGAAGTTACTAATCTTGGGGGGCAATCCACTTTTGTTAAAGGCACCCCATTAGTATTTAAGAAGGTTGGGACTTGTATATTGTATTTATATAAAATCTAACCTAATTATAACCCTTTTAGGGGTTCTAATCGACCAGAAGAGAGAGGGAGAGCAAGAGAGAATCGACTAGGGTTGGAAGGCAGAGAAACTCTAAGCTTTCTTGAAGGTTTGGCCGAAGAACGATTGTGTGCGTGAGAGAAGAGGGTGCAGGCATCAAGTTGCAGAGGTTTCTCTTCTTTTTCCTTGCGTTTCAGAAGCATTCTCGATTCAAAGCAAGTAGTAACTTGCTCCTTTGGTGTAGACTTAGGTTTTCTACGTTACTTTGATGTTTCTCAATGTATGCATGCATAAAATCTAGGTTTATGTGTTATTTATATAATTCCTCAATGAATGAATGCATGTAATCGATAATCGTATGATGTATATATGTTTCTTTATGGTTAGAAAGCATAGAATTTATGTATATATGATGCGTAGATGTTTCCCTAATGTTTGCAGGTGAGAAAACTAAGTTTCCACGGAGTTTTGTTGAATAAAAAAACCTAAAATCACGAGAAAACCCCGGGGGGTATCGATACCCATTCAGAGGGTATCGATACCGCCCGCTCAATATCGAGCAACATGTGGGGCTGGTATCGATACCCCCTCTTGTGGGTATCGATACTGACCTCATCACCTGCTGCATAAAGAGAAGCCAGTATCGATACCCTCACTATGGGTATCGACACCTACCCAACATTAGGTAACAGATGGGGTTAGTATCGATACCCTTCTTATGGGGTATCGATACCAGCAGTATCTATTACCAATGTGGCTATTGGCATCGGTACCCACATAGAGGGTATCGATACCAACTGATTTTTTTATCCTGAAATGGTTTTTCTGAGTTCTTTATGAAGTTGGACTCTTATTTATTAGCTATCATGATGTATAACATGCATATTATATGTATATATGTGATTATGAGCAAAGAATGCATGCTTAAACTCTTGGTGGAAACCTTTCATGATATTGAACATATGTGGACACATATAACATGTATGAAACCTCCATAAACTTGATGTGTGGTTAATCAACTTGTTTGGCTTGTATGCAAACATATAGTTGAGGTCCTGTATAGGCCTGGTCCTACCCTTCTAAGCGAGGTCTACGGAATCACTTGACACGTAAGTAACGCCGTCAGGGATACCAGTGTTTAGAGAACAGATTTCGAGGTTGTTTATCGGATTGACGTGGCGCACGGCCTGTGTCTCAAGTGAACTTCAGGGACGGGTGAAACGTGGGTAGTAACTGGAGGACACAACTTTCTTCGAGAATCTAATTTTAACTGAAGATCATAAAACACAACAACCGTGAATCCCGCGAATGACTTTTCTTTATCGTATTGTTATCATGACATATCTTATGAATATATGTTAATGTACTCATTATTGTGAATCACTTAGTGAACCCGAATCTAAACCAAGGGAACTAGTGAACTTGCTGGCTAGGTTTTGACCTAACACCATTATTTTACAGGTCCAGGTCAACAGGTGAATCCTCGGTAGAGGCGGAGTACACGAAAAGTAAGAATAAGTCTTCAGAGACTTCCTAGAATTCCGCGAAGACGTAGGATATTCTTTAATTTAAGTTTAGTTTAGTTTGGACACATGTTTAGTCAATTATTCTTTGGGATTATTTAATTATCCATTTGTTTAAACAACTTATCATTGAAGTTAATAAAATTTATTTCAGCTTTATTTTTACTTGAGTATTGAATGTGAGTGCAAGATTCTTATTAGCTTGGTGTAACGCGTACACCCTAGGGCTACAAGCTGTTAATGGTTCCGCCAGAATGCCTAGTTCTCACTGAGTAAGGACTGCAGACCTGAAATGTGAGGGCGGGGCATTACAAGATTATATCTGTCCGATAACATTAGTCGAATATCTTTGTTGGAATCTCTAAAAAATTTCTATTTCGAGGAGGGGGAGGAGGATAAAAGGATATGGAAGTGGGGAGAGAAAGATAAATTCTCATTAAAATCATGTTTTGTTGGCTTTGCTAGCTAGAATCAAGGCTCTTACCCAACTAAATGTGTATGGAATCAATTATGGCCACATCAAGTTTCATTTTTTAATTAGTTGGTTTATCAAAGAAAGGTTCTAACTTATGATGCTCTCATGAAGAGAGGTTGGGTAGGTCCAAACAGGTGCTATTTATGTGGTACTCATGAGGAAACAAATTCTCATTTATTTCTAATTAACTGCTCTTTTACTTATAGAGTGTGGTCAAATTTCTTACTCGATAATAACCTTTTGTGGGTTATGCCGAAAACTTGCAATGAGTTGTTGGAGTTTTGGAGTTATTCAGAAACTGGAGAAAATAAAGCCAAAATTGTGAGACAAATGCTCCCGAGTGCAATCATGTGGAACGTTTGGAAAGAGCGGAACAGGAAGGTTTTTGAGGATTTGGCGTTTGATGTTGATAAGATATTCAGAGCATCAAGGTTAACATTGCTTTTTGGGCTGAAGCATTGCCGGAGTTCAAAGGGATTCAAGTGGAAAGGCTTGTCATCAGATGGAAGGAAATTTTGTGAAAAACATGTTTATCTTAATTATACACATAAATTTTGATTTGATAAAAAATGTATGGATTTTTATTAACTTATGCCTAAGGTTAATGTTTTATTTAGTCTTTAGGGTTGTCTAAATGACTTTGTTTTTTTTTTTATATATAAATATAGTATATTTAATATTTAGATCATATTTATAAAAATTAGCTCGATTCGAGACCTTTAATATTACGAACACTTAACATAGAATTTAATAATGTGAATAAACGACTAACAATTGAAGTTATTTTTCAAAGGATTAGAGATTTCTAATTAAACTAATTTTTTATGAACATTATTTAAATGATGAAAATATTATATCTACAAAAACTCAACTAATTGACAAACCTCTAGTTTAGCAAAAATATACAAAAGCTCTAACCTAAGGAGACCCAAATTGTATAACTAATCCTAAAAATCTCTCTCGAAACAAGTGCAATTAGCATGGTTAGCAAAACCAATTGGCCGATTCCAATTTGAACCAGTCAAAGCAAATCGGAATATTCCATCATATAGAAAAATGAAATGCTCAGACCGCGCATTTGAAATTCTGTTTGCATAGATTTTAATCCACGATGTGGCAGCATCTTAATTGGACATGAAAATTTAAGACAGTCTTGAATGCTTTTGCTGAGATGCTACCACATAATGGCGATCGAGAAACCTTTGCGGCCGGATTTCAAACGCGGGATGAGTGAATTGGCCATCACATGGAATAGTCCTCATTCACGAATGTACAATATTGTGGAATTAATAATGCTAGGTCACGTAATTAAGTTTGTTTTCTCCAGAGAACAGTGTAAAATGGTTAAAAATTAATGAAAATTAATAGTCATTAAAAGTATTCTAATCATCTCCAGAGAAGGCGGTAAATCGGACGGTTAAGATATAATCATCCACTAATCCCATCTTGTATGGGGGTTCATGGTTAATCCTCCACATTCATTCAACATTAAAGTTAGGTCATGTATATCCAACAGACATAAATTTTAATTTGCCAAAAATGGCAAAGATTTTGTAAGATTTGTCATTTATTTAAGTTCATACACGCCTCTGTACTGTTTTGAGTGTAGATTCTCATAATGTATAAGAACTATAGCTACAATAGGGTTTATATATAAGAACTATAGCTAAATTAGGGTTTATATTTTGAGTACAGTACAATATTACATCAATAGTAAAAGTAAGATCATATAGAGATGGAAGAAGTAGTAGTGATAGTAGGAGCTGGTCCTTCAGGCCTAGCAACCTCTGCTTGTCTCAACCTTCTCTCAATTCCAAACCTAATTCTAGAGAGAGAAAATTGTTATGCTTCTCTTTGGAAGAATAGAGCTTATGATAGATTGAAACTTCACCTTGCCAAACAGTTTTGCCATCTCCCTCATATGCCACACCCTCCTAGTGCCCCAAAATTTATACCTAGACTCGACTTCATTCGATACATCGATGATTATGTATCGACTTTTAATATCAAACCTAGTTATAACCGATCGGTTGAGTCTGCGATTTATGATGGATTAGATAAAAAATGGAGAATTGAGGTAAACAACACCGTAACCGGTGAGAACGAGCTATATATGGCGAAGTTCTTAGTGATTGCGACCGGCGAAAATAGTAAGGAGTTTATTCCTCAAATTCCAGGACTAGAGAGTTTTGGTGGGAAAATAGTTCATTCAAGCCAATACAAGTCAGGGGCAGAATTTAAGCAGAAGAAGGTTTTAGTTGTTGGTTGTGGGAATTCTGGGATGGAGATAGCTTATGATCTCTCTAACTTTGGGGCATGTACCTCCATTGTTGTTAGGAGCCCAGTAAGCACTTCTCTCTCTTTCTCTATCTACTTCAAGAATTAATCTTTAGTCTGGTTTTTTTTACCCAAAAATCTTTAGACTGGTTTTTGGTGAATTAAAATATTTTATGGATTTTATCATATGATTTATTTTAATTATTCTCTAACTATTTAAGATAAATAGATTTAAAAAAAAATGTGGGTTTTTATATGTTTAGTTGTTTGTATTAATATTATTATCTATACTATTTTAATGCACCATCAAATTAGCCGTTTGAAGCTGTATTTAAATTGGTTGGTGCTTTTTTTAGGATACATTTCAAAATATTCCCTCCACACTTTGTTTTCTTTTAAAGTTTTGTGTTATGGCTTCGTTATTCCTACATTCTTTATGGTTCGATATGCAGATGGCTTAAAGATTAATTTTTTTGTGAGGATCTACATGTGACCTCATATAAAAGATCGGTAATGTTAGGCTTTCTAAAAATTTATCCCCAAAACATATTTATACATTAAATAACCGTTGAAAAGAATTATTAGTCAAAACAAAGTATTCAATGAGATGCATGTTTCCTTTTCACCTGCCACATCAGTAACATAACTAGGGAGTGATTTTTTGAATAAGAATTTAGTAAGTTTAGCATTTTCTATAAAAGAACGCGTGCAATGTGCATACTCCATTTGCACCTTCGTCATTATCGTGCCTCTCTTTCGCTATTGTTTATACTAATTATAATTGCAAAATAGCCCCATCAGAAAAAAAAAAAAAAGAAAAGAAAAAGAAATTTTCTTTATTGATTTGGTAATTAATAGTAATCAATAGTCTAAAAACAGAGTGATTAAGGTACGAGCCTGTTTGTTTCTTTACCACTAATTAGTGACAAACACACATAAAATAATTTATATTTTTAACCACTAATTAGTGGTAGTTAGAGGCAAACCTTTAATTTTGGACTTTAAACCTATTAAGTGGTAGTAAATGATTGAAAATAGCTTATTACCACTTAATAGGTTTGAAGCACAAAATTAACTATTTACCTCTAATTACCACTAATTAGTGGTTAAAACTAAAAGCTATTTTGTGTGGGTCTGCCACTAATTAGTGACAAAATAACAACAAACATGCTATATGTATATATTTAGGAGCATACATCATTTTAAAGATACTTATATACATACAAATCATCCCCTCTAAAAGTTTTAACCCCATAACAAAAATTCTTTCATCTATATGATGAATATGTTAGATATTTTCATTAAAAAACTATTGTTTTCTGGT
>MVGT01000576.1:162659-190492 GCA_002174775.1 Macleaya cordata
TAAATCAGGGAAGAGAGAATATATGAGAGTGAAAGCATGAGTTAATTTAGGAAGGGTAAATCAGTGATTATAAAAATGAAAAAACCCACACGTTTAGTCAAAGTTGGGTAAATAGATATTTAGATAAAAATTAAAGAGAAAACGGTAAATACAATAAATAAAATTGGACTTTTGGATATTTGTAAATGTTTGTGGGTTTTTTAGTATTTGACATTCAAAAATGGGGTTTTTGAGCAAAATTATGTTAAGAAATTAACTTATCTTAGTAACCACCTTATATATGATAAATATCAATAATAATTATAATAGGGCGGTCTCTGAGATTTGGAGGCCCGAGGCGAACGTGTAGAGATGGGGCCTTCTATAAATTAATAGTAAAATACTGTAAAAGATCACCTCGAGCATACAAAAGCCGTCATCATGTACAAATGAAGAGAAACCACTAACATCCATATAGATATAATACAAGGGTTGATTTCTTGTGATGATGTCATCCTCATCATGAAAATCATTCTCAAATAAAATTAGCATATTCTAAAATTTCTAATCCCATCAAAAATTAATTTAAAGTTAATTGGTTATCAATGGTAAATAGAATTGATTTTTGACTTCCAATCAATTTTTAGTGGGATTAGAAGCTTTAAGATGGATTAATTTTTCAAAGGAGATAATCTACATGGTGAGAAAATTATCCACCAAAAATCAACATTTAGATCGTATCCAGATAGACGCCACAAGTGAGGTGCCGCTCTTTAAGGGTGTCCCAATAGTTTGTATGAGAGAGAAGTGACGAAGATGACACTAAAGGAAAAGAAGGGTCTAATATTTATGTTGAATGTTGTAAAAATATTTTCATTTGGGGGGGCGATCTTAGGACTTAGCAATTAATCTATTGAAAAATGTTCTAACATATAATACATACATAAAATAGATTTTATTTTTATAGGACCTAAGATCGATGGATTTTGTTAAAGTTAAAGATTTTTAAATATGTTATTTTTTAGATCATATCTACAAAAAAATCAGTTTAATTGAAGACTTCTAACACAACAAAGTCTTAATCTAGTATTTAATACTGTGAATGAACGGCTCACATTAGAAGTTTTAGAGGGTTATGTATCTTTAATTGAGTTAATATTTTTCACAAAAATTTACATGATTTTGAAACCATTAACATGCTAAAAACTCATACAAATTTAACCTTCTTGTGTGGCCTAAACGCACACGTTAATAAGACCTAATTTTGGGGGCCCTTCAACTATGGGGGCCCAAGGCGGCCGCCTTGGCCCAAAGCCGGCCCTCTCATAGTTGTAAGTTTTTTTAATGTTTCTTGTTTATGTAGTAAGGGTAAAATAGAAAAGTCACAATTTTGAGTCTCATAACTACTTTTAAGATCGTTTTCTTTTTAATAATAAAATAAATAGAAGATGAACTTGGGTACGCTTACCATTATATTATGGTGGAAGGACAAGTGACAATCAATAAAAAAGCTACGTTATCAAACAATGCAAAAGCCATGTCATGTGCAAGACAACTTATTATATATTAGAGCAATCTATCATGTGGACCCCATATGACTCTGTACATATAACATGTACATTTAGGCCCTGTACCTCGATCTTTTCTCTTATATATAACATCTCTTTACTTTAAAATGTCATGTTATTTCGTAATTTTAAACCTTTTTTACTCTAGGCTTAGAGCATCTCCAATGCAATGTGGATGTGGTAAAAAATAGAGGTCACGTATAAAAAATGTACTTTTTCCAAAAAAAAAACTCTTCAGATACTAATGTAAAGGTAAACTTTGAAGCTAAGTTGACATTATAATGGAAATGCATTATTGGAATGAGAAGACATTGACATGAAAAAACGAAGACATTGTGAAGTTGAATGTGTAGAATTAGACAATGGGCTTCACAATGTCCTCGTTTCCCACTCCAATGTCTTTCCATTCCACCAATGCCTTTCCATTATAATGCCAACTCAGCTTCAAAGTTTATCTTCACATTATCATTTGATAAATTTTTTTTTTTAGAGAAAAATGTATTTTTTCTACGTGGCATCTATTTTTTACCACATCCACATTCATTGGAGATGCTCTTAGCCATGTTAGCACTAGTTGGAAGTTTTTCTTTTTTTTGGGAGTGAAGTAGTTGAAAGTTAAAACACCTAAAAAGAAAAAGTGAAATGGTTTTAGAAATGTTTGCTTTTTTTTTTTTCTCTTCAAACGCCGCATACACCAAGTTATGAAAGGGTAAATAAATACATGATTCGTTGTGAATGGTTCCATGAAAGAGTGCCTCTTGAATCTAAAAATATAGATTGAAAAACACATATCTTTTTTGGGCTAGTTAAAAATGATTTGATAGAGGAAGAAAATATGTTGAGTGAATTTCGGTACGTGGATGTTGAAGAAGAAAGTTTTGCAATGAGTTCACCATTATTTTTTGCAAGTGGGTTTGAAATTTAATTGATGTTGCTGGTAATGGTTTTGGTGCCCACGTCATCCATTGATTATAAATCAACAATAAAATAGGCAACATCATCCGTTTGATGGAAATCAACAGTAACAGAGATGATTTGTAATTAAAGTTTTAAAATTAGATTATGTTTTATGAAGATTATCTCATCACTATGAAGAACATATTAATTTTTAATTGTTTACACTACGAGAAAGATGGATTTTAGCTGTCAAATTTTTACTGGCGGCCATGAAAATAACCGTTAAATCTAACTTTTACTGACCGTATTAGACGTCCGCCACTCGTTTTTTACAATTGTTGAATTTATTATATTTTTATTTTGTTTCAATTTTCTCCTATATTTTAAGTCAGTACTGCAATTTTAATGCTAAAAGTTCAATGTTAAACAAATAATTTATTACGTTAAAAGAAATTGTGAACTCCACAGGGAGACATGTATTACTTTCTAACATTTGTCTGCTGATTTAATTATTTTTTGTCATAATATCTATTTACTATTTTTATGTTTATATTTTGTACACTGGGTTAAATTTGGATTTATCCAAATTCCTGCACCCATGATTTAATTTTTTACCTGCAATTTTGGTTTTTTAAAATTTAGCCCAATCAGTATACTACAGTATGTTAACAGTTAACATAATACAAACAGAATGTAAACAATATGCAACCAGTATGCTAACAATATTGGGTTAAATTTAAAAATTCTTTGTTGCCTAGGGTGGAAGTGAAAACACGAGTATTTTTTTCTCAAAATACTCCTTAACTTAATTAAACATGTATCTGCTGCTTGATTGGAGATGATCTAATGGCATTAGGATGATCTCCTCACCAAATATTAGATCATCATCATATAAACAATCACACTCTAACATTTCTAATAATGTTTTTTAAATTTAATAATATATATGAAGAGAAAATGGCCAACAAGATTTTCAATAAGGCTGAAATATCTTTTCTAAAGCTTTTTTAGTCTGTTTATTCCATTTTAAACTTTTCTAAATCTATTTAGTCAATTCCTTACTTTTTAGTGTTCATGTTATACCGTTATTATTTTTTTCAATCATGTTTTTTTCCTTTTTCTAGCTTTTACAGCTGTAGGAGAGTGAAAATTAGTTATCTTTTTTATTTTTAACTTCAAAATGTTATATCTCTTAAACTAAAATTTAGATTTTGATGAAATTTATACATTTAGAAAGCACTTTTTGAGATCTTTGAAACTAGACTAGTCAAGAATATTTTTTGAGAAAAAATAAAATAAATTGTAAAATTTATGCAAAACTATTTTTGCATAAACTATGCAAAAATATTTTTGCTTGCTGTTTTCGTAATAGATTTTGACGTAATTTATATATTTGAAAAGCATTTTTCGAGATCTTCACTTCTTCTTTTGATGTTACCTAGTTTCGAGACTTGCAAATTTGAATTTTGATCCAATCTAGATAAAATGCACTAGCTGTAGTAGTTCTCTGTTTATTTGTGCAAAAATATTTTTCATGCAAAAATATTTTTGCATATGTAGAAAATATGCAAAAATATTTTTGCTTACTATTTTTAATAACAGATTTTGACCAAATTTATATATTTAAAAAGTAATCATCAGATTTTCATTTCTTCTTTTGATATTACCATAGTTTTTGAAAGATGCAAATCTAAATTTGAATGCAATCTAGATAAGAACTAGTTAAAAAAAATAATTTTTTGCTACGTAAAAATAAATTTGCATAAATTTTTTTCTTCTTTTTTTGTAACTTATTTTCTGAGTACTTTTCAAACATCTAATATATATTTTTTTCTCGTAAAAAAAAAATTATTGTCAACATAAGAATGGGGCCGTGCCAACAACAACAAACTGGTATAGTGGGGACGCCCTCATCTCGGGCTTACTGCTACTCTCAAGAATCTCAATTCTCAACCAATTGCAAGCCCATACATCTTTCTTATTAGCAGTCTACCTAATATGGTTGGGCGTGAGCTAATTCAAGGTCCATTTAGACTACATCACGATAAATGCATGTCGCACGTGCCTGAATCGTGATGCACGAGAACAAAGCTGTCATGACTCATGACTCGGACGAGTCACCGATTCTCTGTAAGCCCTTCCCCAGAAATGGCATGTGTTATTTTCTACCACACTCATAACATTTGGTTTTGAGTTAATTAGGGGGTAAATTTATCTAAATTTTATTTTTAAAATAAATAGATTCATATATTATTTGGTGGAATGGACTCAAATAAATTCATGTTGGATGTTTTAGAATACTGTAAATTTAAATGAGATGATTTTATTGTGAGTTGATCATCCTCATCGAAAATTTGGATCATTTGTGTGGTCAATCGCGTACAAATATTAGTTAAAGAAACTTGTTTTTCGATCCTAGCTATCTCATAACAAATATACTAATTAATCTAAAAAATAATACAAAATTAATTTACTGAAAATTAAACTAAAAAAAAAGAAATTTATTTAAAAAGAGAATGCCATGAGGATATATATATATATATATATTAAGATTTCTGGCAACAAATTAAATTGGGTTTCAGTGGCTGACGTAATTAGAAATAGACAAGGCTTGGACTTTGGATTGAGGAGATCGAGCTTTTAGAGAAGAGAATATCCAGAAGATACTTGCTAGATCTGATTGCAATAATTGATCCAGCTTGCTCCAATTTTTTTTTTTTTCCAATAATAGGAATGATGAGATTGATCACCTGCAGTTTACAAACAATAACGTATTCAACTCGAAGGCATGCTAGCTATATATGAGGCAAGAATGATTGAGGCAAGAATGATTGATAATTAATGGGGCCTGCGCACTGAAGGTATCTTAATTTCTACATCTGGACAGCATTTCGTCGTAATGCTATATATTATTATTCCTACACATATAGGAAAACTGGTGAATCTGTTAACTATCTTCTTCTCATCCATTACCCTGTTAAAATGGAAAGGAGTTTGAAGATATTCGTACGTACGTGGGCTTATCGATCGTGGGTACAGTATAATTAAGGACTTGGCTACTCAAGTGAAATACTGATCTATCACCTTCTATTCGATCAGGCAAAAAGCAAAAGAAGGTGTATATATATATATATGGCATTTTATGCCATTTGCTATTTGGTGGCCCAATGTAGTTGTACATGTAGAAATGATTGTACCTAAGGATTGTATACAGTTGATGAGAACTTACTTGATTAGGAGTGCTCCTACGAGAGCCTCATTTTTCTATATATGGAGTTTTTAGAGCAGGGATCTTTTCAAAGGGTACACTTTTTCTGATGTTATGAACATGATCATGATGGGAGAATCTAATGCTAGCATATGCATACACTCCCCTGCTTGTGTTAACTTGATTGTAATTTTTTATTCTTAAAAAAAAACAAAACAAAACAAAAACTTTAGCACATGAATAAAGGAAGACATTTTTTTTGGACGGACGCTTTACAAAACAAATACCCGATGTTTATGTGGTACGGTGGGTCTCACTGCCCCATAAGTTGGAAACTCCATTATAATATTTTGGGAGGAAAAAGTGGTGGGTCCCACCCTGCCACATAAGTATCTTGCACTAGTTTTGTAAAAAAGTCGGTCCAAAAAACTTAAATTTTTTTTGAGAGGCACGTAGGGGTTAAAAAAATCCAAACTAAAATAAATAAATAAATAAATACAAAAATATACTATTCCACTTATGTCAGGAAAGATAATATTTTTTAGATCTTGAGGGAAGGAATTAGGGGTGAATTCCACCAACTCAGCGTGGGGATGGAGCCCAAAAACAACTCAACAAAAAAGAAAAAAAAAAGAACGAAGATACTCTTTGAGATGCAGATCGAGGACACTTTATTAAATAGCACACCCATTTTTTTTTAGGTCATGAATCATCATTATCATCTACTAAAGTAAAAAATTTCTTTTCGCCACCAGAATAAAACTTAAAGGTAGTAGTTTCCCACAGTTTAGCTCTTTTGCAGCTTGTTTCTCTTTAGCCTTCAGGATCTTCAACACCGCCTTCTTGAAATATTTTTTTTTTTGGGTTCTTCAATCCAGACAAGACCCCACCATACGCACCATTAATTAACGTGTGGTCCTCCTGTTTCTAGATAATCTAGACCTGTTGTAGGACACGATCAGTAGGTCTCAAGTGAGGAATCCTGCCTTGGATTCGCTTCCCAGTAACAAGGCACTTAGGTCCGCTGTCTCTCTTCTTCATTAGTGTGATGGTAGCTAGACAAGCTAGCTAGCTAGGTTTCCACAAGGTGTTTTTGACGAATGACGACCCTCGTCTTGTTGGATTTGGTGGCATATATAATCTAGCTGTGCCGTGTCGGGTAGGTGATTAGTCTCAAGGCAAACAATTGCTAGGGTATAACCTTCCCCGTACATCAATTTTGCTAGGCTCCATAATTATAGAATTGGGTAGAGAGTAGACTTATGATTTACCCTTTGAATTTGGTGTACACCAACTTTACTCTAATTCGACCCGTCAAACTTTATCTTAACTCGTTCCGTTAGGATTAGGGTTGAACATTTTTTACCTGTTACTTAAGAATCACGTTAAAATCGATTTTAACTTATTTTCTTATTTTATATAAAAAAAATGTTAAACAAATTAAAATTAGAGTTTGAAAAAATGACCCATTAAATAAACGAGTCAGAGTTAAAGTTGACCAATCCTGACTCAGTAACAACCAATCCGCCTAAAGTCGATCAACCGTTGCCAAGTCTGATTGGGCGAGTATCAAACCACGAAAATAACCTCTAAAATGCATTTATGACTCTTTACTTCTTCTTTTTATCAGAATTTATGAATCTTTACCAGTTTTAGAGATACTTAAATATATTTTGTTTTTATTTTATTTACTTTGCCATAAATGCATGTGGTTATGAACTTATTACTCTTTACTAATTTTAAAAGTTATAAAATGTGTTTTGTCTTCATTCTACTATTCCTTGGCGGCGCAAAGTTGTCCTAAATTAGAATGACAATTTTCTCTACCTTGCGGGTGTCAGAAATTTACCGTAGTGGGGCGCATGCACTTTAACTGTTCAACAGAATAAAAAAAGCATACCTAAAAAATAATATTAATGGGCTTTTTTTTAGCAAATAACCCCGTTAATATATGAAAACTAACAAATGACCCTGACATTTTCAATATTTCTCAGATAACCCTGAGTTGGACGGAATCGTTATGTCTCCATCCAACAACCCACGTGGTCATCACATGACCATGTAAAAAGACCCAAAAGCCCCTAAACTAACCCAACCCCTCTCCAGCTCGAGTTAGCACATTTATAAGACACGTGGATCAATTCTAGCGGCCAACTGATGTAGCTTTTCAAGCAGTGTAGATCAACCCAGAATATGACCGTTGTACCCATATTCTTCTCCTTCTCACCTTCTCATCTATAAATCTACCCACCCAACCCACCATTTTACTTCAATTGCAACTGTTAATTTTTTATTTTTTCATCTCAACTTCAACTGAATATCCATTTAAGGTCTTCCTTCTCCATGGAATCACAGATAAAGACGAAGATAAATTGCTTTGTCAAAAAAATGGAATAAAAAAAGTAAAGAATCAAACAAAATTGTTCAAATAAGGAAGGGTGTATGTATGCAAATAATGGACGTGGATCCTTTGGAATCCTTGACAACTTTTAATTCAAAATCCAAATTACATCGTACTATGACCTAATTGAAAAATTACATCAAATTTTCTTTATGTCGTTCTTTTACTCTCTTTGTACTTCTAGATCTTTCAATTTCATATAAGGTATTAGGGTTTATTATTGCCAGTAATTCCCGTTGTCAACAAGGTAGATATGCCTAGGGCTTGCTTGATGAGGAATGCATGCGTAACAATGGGGCTGTGTTGGGGAGGATTTCTCGTAGCAGACTGGAAATCTTATCGGTGTTGAGATATGATGAACTCATCAATTTGCTGCCATTCCTGGATAAAACGAAGTCCCAAATCTGACAGCTGTTGGGGAGTATTTAGCTGGAGGGGAGCCGGTGACGGAGGAGGATGATGATGAAGGAGGAGAGATTTTTTGATCGATTTCGGAGGGTAAAGAAAGGCTTTGATCTTCATTGGATTCGGTTTCCCTTTACTTGCTATGTCGTACTCCTCAATAATATTAGCGAGATCTTCATCAGAGGTGACCAATACCAAGGCGTCTAGATCTTTCGTCGGCAACTACCATCTCAGACTCATCGACGATCCACCTGACTCTGCAAGCTTCACCAAGAGTTCTGCACAAAAATAAAAAATATCTCAATTAACATATCCGACGAGTTAATCAAAACAACACGGGAATCACAAAGAAACGAGTTCTTTAATTTCTTAAAAGATTAGAGAGAGAAAAGACACTTATAAAACAAAAATCGGCGATAAAAAACAAAAAACATTGAATCGGATATCGAACATGAAAAAGGGATGGAAAGATCGAGTATTGAGGACGAGCCTTCTTTACTCCTCTCACAAACGAGTTACAGACAAAAATTTCTAAAATATAGTGGTCAATCATCCTTTTCCTCCTTGCACAGCTAGTACCAACACCCTTTCCTCCGTTCACAACCTAGTTACAGAGAACCTCACACACTTGTTAACTCCTGCGCGTTAACTCTCCTCCCTCACATGTGTTATCTACTTTATAAAATCTTATACACTTGTGTTAACAACACCGTTCGATTATCCTTGGATGAAGATAATCAAGATTAATCTCACCCACCTTGTTAACTCGACTTGGAGAGGGGTTGGGTTAGTTCAGGGGCATTTGGGTAATTTTACATTGCCAAGCGATGCTGACGTAAGCTGTTGGATGGAAAGTTAACGATTCCGTCCAATGTAGGGTTATCTGAGAAATATCAAAAATGTCAGGGTCATTTGTTAGTTTCCATATACTGACAGGGTTATTTGCTAAAAAAAAAGCCCAATATTAATTGATAATATTGTATTCCAATACATCTATAATTACCCTTGACCTGTTTTCATATTTTGATATCATACCATAATAACCTTAATTTTTGGTATGAATGTTCTTCTCATCTTTTAGATCATTCTCACAAAAAATTAACCATTGGTTCTTCACTATATAGTCCCATAACTAATGTAAGAATAACGATATATACAGATCCAGACTCAAATTTAAAATAGTGAGTTTTAATTTTTAAAAAAAAGAAAATTTGACCCAACTAAACGCAACCTAAGTGATTTGTAATATATAACACAAATCAATAGAAACTCTACCTCAGAGTTTAAGGTTTAATACGTGGAGCACGTGTTCCTTACCTTATTTTTTTTTGTAGGAGGGGAGTAATGCCCACATGACATAGATACACTGTAATCAGCTCGTGAGAAGCGCAGAAACTACCATCAACATCCTTACCAAGACGAGTACAGAGAAAGCCACCACCAACTGGTATAAGAAAGGCTACCACCACGGGCGCAGAGAAGGCCACCACAACTAATGGGTATAATTTATTTAAAAATATTTACATATATATATATACCTCTTAAGTTATAGGAGGGATACCAACCAACCGGGCAAGCGAAAGCCAAATATTTCATAATTGTAAAGGTTAAAATAAATAAATAGAGGAACGATGGTTCAGTCCTAGTTGAGGGGTAATAAGACGGTTCAGACATAGCTATAAGTATTATAATAATTTAGTCCAAAAAGGGAAGAAACCAATTTTGCTCATTTTGCTAGACGAGAATGCCCCCGCAGTAAATACACAAGCAGTAAGCACCAACTAATAACTTTTGTATTTCGTTTTTAGAATAAAAAATAAAATAATTTTTAAAATATAAATCACTTTTTCACAAAAATTAAAATTTTAGAAATCATTTATTGAGATCTTTTAAATTAATAAGATCAGACAACAATATTTATTTATTTAAAAGAAAAAATTATATTATGAATATGCAAATTCAAATTTGCATTGCAAAATAAATTTGCATATATGAACTATGTGTAAATTTCCATACACCATACAAAAACAAGAACATAGACTTTTAAATCTTTATGTACCACACTTACACTACACAAAAAACTCTTAATTTTCCTAGTTGTTTATTTGGAAAGAAAAAAATAACAAATGGCATCCCCATTTTTACACATATTACACTTCTACCACTACTACACTAGTCCAGTTGAACACGTCTACCACAACTCCACACTCCTAAAAACTAGCTAACAAAATAGAAGTGGTCAGATTCACTACTCAACAACTCATGCAGGTACAAACAACTTGGGGAATAAATTTCTCTTAACAAACACGAAACCAATTACTCCTAATAAACATAGAACACTAAACTTACTAAATAATTACCAACGTACAAATCAATCCAATGGATATCTTTGCATCATAAATTTTATCACTGTGCTTTTTACTAAGTTCAAATTGCGAATTGCAAATTCGTATTTGCATCGCAAATTCATATTTGCACATATGAACTGTGATTTTTATTGAGTTCAAATTGTAATTTCAAAATTGCATTACAAATTTAGATTTGCATATTTTTTGAAAAAATATTTTAGTGGCTGGTCTAGTTTTGAAGATCTCAACGAAAGCGTTCCAAAAATATAAATTTTATCAAAATCTGATTTGTGGCTTAAAAGATATATCATTTTAAAACTAAAAATAACAAGCTTTCTCTTTCCAGCTGTCCGCCTTTATAAATTAAAAAAAGGGTAAAATTAGCAATTTATTTAAGCAAAAGATGCACATGAGTTTCAGAAAAAGACTAAAAATATTATTATTTATTAAAAAAAAGACAAAATAATTAATAAGCAATTAATAAAAGAAATTTTCGACAAATTAAAAGTAGCTGGGACCAAACTATAATAAACCTTGTGAAAATGGGGTATTTGGTCGATCTTTTAAAAAAAAAGTCCAACATTTCATATTTTTAAGGGCAAAGGAGCTTAAAATTCTCCACCTTTGAAAAACTAGAGAAAATGGGAGCCGATCCCAAATAACTGAGTAAAAGGGTCGATCCCTTCATTTTTTCCTATTATTCCCCAGTATACCTCCCTCCCCCTTCCCAAACCGTAAGCCCATTGGGACCCATTTCCCTTGTGTCCCATTTGCTATTTGATGGAATATAAAGACATAGAAAAAAATTTATTATTTATTAGTTATTACTATTTTATTTTATTTTTGTATTAATAAGATAATCTAATCACTTAAATTTATTAAAACTTGGGCAACCCGAAAAACCCGAGAAACCCGAATAACCCGAGAAACTAACACGGGCCGTGCGTGGGTAGACCCCTTACGGGTTTTGTGGGTTTTATGGGCATTCTGGGTATACAGAGGTATAGTGTAGGCATGGCATGTCCAAAGCCTCTAACCCGCCCAATCCGCCCGAGTCCCACCCCTAGCAATTAGTGGAGAGGCTTAGAATCCTATATATTAAGTTGTAAGTCTTTCATCTTCCAATGTTGGATTATTCTCAATACGTGTGGTGTTATTTTGAGCTTGACAAGTGATATTTTATTGGGTGACAAAGAACACACGTGGCCCTTGGGGCTATCACATGTGGCTTGCTCTGATACCACATTAAGTTTGTTGGTACAACCAACTCAAAATTAATTGGCAATGAATGAAGAGACCCTAGATCTTATATATTGAGTTGCAAAATTTTCATTTTTCTCTTTTCTTTTTTCTTTTTTTGTAGAAAATTCAACAATTGCAAAAACAATATATATTTTCAATTCTTTATGTCATTATTAGGGTATATTGATTTGCAAAATTGGTCAAACTAATATTAACTATTGTTATGATTTGGAGGATAGGTACTTATTACATTGCAACAAATTATGAACGACAAATTAGAGTATCGATTGTGTCCACCTCACGCTTCATATTTGACAGCATATACAAAATAGTAAGTTTATTCTTCTCAATTTTATAATATTTATATTTTATTACTTTAATATGTATTTGTTCTTACACACCATGTACACTCATAGAGAGATGATCATATATATCAGTATTTATTCTGATTTAAATGATGAGGAGATTATCGTCACACACAATCCTCAAAAGGAGGTGTAAGGTAGAATATGTTTGTATGAGACATTTGCGTGAGACAATTAGTAGACATAGACTGTTTAATGTTCGAACCGCACATTACAGTAGTAAAGATTTTATTTAGATAGGATCACTTTAGTAATTTTCAAAAAACATTCTATTAGTAGTTTAGTTAATCGTACTTCTTATTTACATCGACCTGTGAGGCCTACGTAGAGAACATCCAAGAGTTGATGCTGATTTGCATGATGAAGAGTTCATCCTCACAAAATACCAATCTTTGAATCATCTCAACAAAAACTCATTTTGAGGATAGATTTTGGAAAGTTTCAAAACATTGCAAATACAAGGAGAATGACTCATTTTTAGCGGATATCTAGAGAGAGAAATTTAAAAAGAAGAAAACCATGCACGTAAATAAATGAAAGAAATCTTACTAAGATTTATTATAATGGAGGTTTCACAGTTTCAATTTTTCAAGATCGATTAAAAGGAAATGAATTATTTAGCAGTTAATTTCTTTGGAATCTAATTTTTAAGGCACTAAACTGATTTTTCAGTATTTTACTTCGTATTTTAACTTTTGCAATTAAAATTTTTTTTGCTTTTTTGTAATAATTTTTCTTTTTCTTTTCTTTTCTTTTTTTACTTTTTGTATTTTTCTACATATTATACATAACCGTTTAGATTTTTGTGTGTTTTAAATAAAGGGGTTATGAGGAAAAAAAATCCAATACTAGATCGTGTTTTTTACATCCACTTAAGGCAACAAAGAATTTTTAAATTTAACCTACAATTTGCGAACTGTTTGCATAGTACTGATTGAGATAAATTTTAAGAATTAAAGTTAGCTGGGTAGGAAGTTAAACCATAGGTAAATGATGCAGGTAATAGATACCTTAGGGTCCAAGTTTTTAGTATTTTGGTAGGTTTCTAACTTGTTATGTGGGAGTTATCTATATAAGGAGCTCCAAAAACGAAATTCAATTATTTTTAGTAAATATAAATATAATAAATTTACATAAATAAAATAAGATTGTAATTTGTCTCAAATCATCCTTCGTCAGTAGAATTGAGGTTAAATCCAAATTCCACAATTTAAAATAAAATGTAGGCAGCAGGTTTGTACCATGTAAAATGACACAAAGATATTGGTAATATTAGAGCATTCAGAGTGGGCAAACATTTATTTGGTGCTTCCTTGGCACCAAATTAATTAATAAGGGTATGTTTGGTTCGCGATTCGAAAATTTGTTTTCAAATTAACTAATTTACATCTAAATTAACTACATTTTATATCACATCTAAAACTATTTTTTTGACTTTACTATAAAATCTTAAATCATTTCTTTGAAACAAAGAAACCAACATTTTTTTTTGTTTTATAAAATCATATAGACTTTATTGTAAATCCTAAAACAAATTAGATGTAATACAAATGCATATTAGTTTAAGTGAATTAGTTTTTGAAAATAAATTTTTGGATCAGAAACCACACACGCCGTAAATGTTTTGGTTATGCATATTAGTTTAGGGGTTTATTACTTGGGAGTGGGATTACTTAGGTTTTTCTAATAAGAACTGATGAGTTACTGTTCAAACACGCGCACTATGACCTAAATATGATGAATTATATGTGTTTTTATAGAGAGAAAGAAAAAAGAAGGAAAAATATTCATAAATATTAATGAAATAAATACCCCACTTCCCTTGAGAAATCTCAAAAGATCCAGTTCTACTATTTTGGTAGATTGTATTTATTACTTTTTGATAACATTTAAGTTTTCAAAACGTAAACTTTATTTGTACTTTTAATTCTTACATCCAATTTACTCTTACACTCCATTTACACTCATTGTGATCCCACGTGGCGGTGATCACAAGGATAACTTTTTGTAAAAATGATCTCTTCACCATGTAGATCATGCTCAAAAATAAATCACATCGATTTAAAAAAATTAACACCATCAAAGGATTATTGATAGTTAAGCTTCCAAACCGTGCATCAAGTTCGTAACGACATTTGATGGAGTCAGTCCACCTCTAGAAAAACTTAGGAGGCTAAGTTTTTTTTTTTTTTTTAGGGTTTTGCTATAGCAGCCCTTCTTCGTCGATGTCTAGGTCACCCACCTCTAGAAAAACTTTTGTTGGAGTTTATCGCTTCAAAACGATGGGACTTTTCTTTTAGGATGATTTATATATATACCATATGCCCAGTGGGGGCAGCTGCCTCCACTCAAATTTGTTTAAATCCCATATTTCATATATACGGTTAATTTGTACAATGTTATTTAATAAAAAAAATTATTTAATTAGGGGAGTTAATTTAGTCTAAGGAAAACTCTAAATTTCGACTAAATCCTCTTTTTCTCGTGGGAAATCTACTTCTATTCAACTTTTATTTTTTTAACACCTGTTTACGCTATGCATACACTGGACTTTGAATTTAGGTGGAAATGATCCTAAGGTTGGTTTTTGGTGGGGATAGCCTCCTCACCATTCAGATCTTCCTAAAAAAAATTATATGGGTTAATAAATGACTCAAATTAAAATTCGGATAAACTTTGGATGACTATTTACCCCGTAGGTCATCCTAAAAATCTCGCATCATTTTAAAACTTTGTAATAAAAGTTAGTTGAAAATTAATGGTAAAATGAATGATTCCGATGCTTAGAATGATCTGAATTATGAAAGGATGATCCAAATGGGGAATAGATATTCCTCTCAAGAAGAAAAAAAAAAAATCATTGGTTCACTCCATGTGAGCCCTACAAGCCAGATTGGTCAGTGTAAAATGAGGTGTAAGAATATATTGGTGTTAATGAATAAAAAGTGGCATGAAAATAGAGATCTTCTTTTCTATTTGGCCCCCATACAGTAAAAATTCTGGCTCCGCCACTGTATATATATATATATATATGGTGAGGAGATCATATGTACATAAAAATTCATCTCTTATCATCTCAATGTAGACTCATGACAAGTGTAATCAAGGTGTAAGAATAAATGGTGTATCAAGAATTAAAAGTGCAAGTAAATTGCGTAACAAAAAACACTAGAAAATCCCTCGTACAAAAAGATTTGTACTAGAGAGAGACATAAAATATGTATGAGTCATGTTTCGGTCCAATTCTAGCAGAAACATACATATTTGCAACAAAAATTACAGAACATGTATTTTGATAAACGTGCCCGACACAAACACGCTATGCGCTAACTCAATTTATGTTTGAAAAAATGTATCAATCAATATACAAGTACAAAACACATGTACGTAGGTTCTTAAATGCACGTACATTGACGTTCATACATAGCTGAATTCACACCATCAAATTAAGAATCAACTAAAAAAGAATGTAACGTACACATTGGGTGACAAAATATGTCACCTGAAATGCATGCATGCATGGGTTTAATTACTCTAGCTAACGACATTTAAGAACCTACATGTGTGTTTTGTACTTGAAAATTGATACATTGTTTCAAATATAAATTGAGTTAGCTATGCATGATAATCTAATCGCCATTCATTTAAATTTCAATTATTCTGATCAAGATTAATCCATAGATCCGACGGCTACGATCAATTTAATCCTCCAAACTCTCTGGAGCAGTTCATACTGTTTTGCATATTAAACAAATCTTTAATGGGTCGGTATCATTTTATCCAAAAGGCATAAATACAATTTGCTAAAAATAGTAGACATTAACTTTTAAGATTTTGTCAAAAGAAGTAGGAGATTTTTTTCATTAATGTTTATGGATTTTCTTCCTTCTTTTCTCTCTATATAAATACACATAATTCATACAGTTAGGTCATCACTGAGTGTGTTTTGAGTAGTTGCTCATTAGTTGTTATATATTAGAAAACCCTAAGTAATCCCAACTAGTATAAGTAGTAGAGCTAGCTAGTGAAAAATTAATCAGTAATGGCGGAGGAAATAGTAGTGATAGTAGGAGCTGGTCCTTCAGGCCTAGCAACCTCTGCTTGTCTCAACCTTCTCAATATTCCAAACCTAATTCTAGAGAGAGAAAATTGTTATGCTTCTCTTTGGAAGAACAGAGCTTATGATAGATTGAAACTTCACCTTGCCAAACAATTTTGCCATCTCCCTCATATGCCATACCCACCCAATACCCCAACGTTTATACCCAGACTCGAATTCATCCGATACATCGACAATTACGTCTCGAATTTCAATATCAAACCGAGGTATAATCGATCTGTTGAGTCTGCAACCTACGATGATCTCGTTGAAAAATGGAAACTTGAAGTGAAGAACATCGTTACGGGCGAGGTCGAGCTTTATATCGCGAAGTTCTTAGTGATAGCGACCGGAGAAAACAGCAAAGGGTTTATTCCTCAAATCCCAGGATTGGAGAGCTTTGGAGGAGGGATTGTTCACTCAAGCCAGTACAAGTCTGGAGAATACTATGATGGAAAGAAGGTTTTAGTTGTGGGTTGTGGGAATTCTGGCATGGAGATTGCATATGATCTCTCTAACTTTGGAGCATCTACCTCCATTGTTATTAGAAGCCCTGTAAGTTCAAATACTCTCTTAATTTCTCTCTCAATCTAGTTCTATATATCATATATATATTAATTAATCTACATTTACAAATTAATTAATACTGTGTTTGTAATTTGTAGGACAATTAATGATGATTTAATTTGATGGCCTTTTTAATTCTTGATGATATTAATTGTGTTTATCCCAATTCAAAAAAAATATATATTAATTGTGTTTATTTTTCTATGCATTATCATGCAGATCGAAGACTGTTCTAAAACAAAGGAAAAAAGAAAAGGAAAAATGATTTACTTAATTAATTTCTAGCACAATTTTTTTTGTCTTACAACTTTCAGCGCATGCAAAGGTGGCAGGAATCGTACGAACGTTGTTAAACGTTCCCTGCATTACTTGCATAGTGAATATCCACGTGTTGAAAGAAATAAAATAGATTCCATGTACCACCCCCATTTTAACGTCCTGTGGGACCCATGCAATCTTTATATTGCAGACATGATTTTTGAAGGGATGGTATTACAAAAATGGTGCCAGACGCTAGTGTGACACGGTGGGATCTATCACCTTTTTTCTTTCTCAAAGTGTTTTCAAGGAGTTTTCAACTTACATGATAGTAGGATCAATTATGCCACATAAGCATTAGGCACAGTTTTTGTAATTTGGTCGGTCCAAACAACATTACTCTTTATATTCCCTGTTGTACAATGACACTCGGCCCAAAATTATCCATTATTAATGACATATGTCCACAGGTTGCATAACTAATGAGTAACATTTTTTTTTGAAAGATAATTTTTTTTTTAAAATTAAAACACTAAATTTTTATTTTGTGCACCCATTTTGCATGAGGATGCACATCAGTATCATCATCTAGCCATTTATTGTTATATAGTCAACCCCACTTATTTTTTACTGCAAAACAACAAACAGTTGAATGATGGCAATGATGTGTGCCTTCATGCAAAGTGGGTGCACAAAATAGCACTAAGATAATATTTAGAAATAATGCATGAAAAATTTTATACTCACAGTGATTCTCACTCATAAAAATTACCTATAAAACACTTAAATTTAGAGAGAATAAGTGGAGCTCTAACTTCTCATTCTCTCTCTAAATTTTATTAGTGACACATGAGCAGGTGAAAATCTTGGGTGAGTGTAAATTCTTATCCATTAAATTCATCATCTGACATGCCACTAATTAAATTTAAAGAGAGAATGAGAAGTGCATTCAATTCACCTTCTCTCTCTAAATTTAATTAAGACAAATCAGTGAGTAATTTTAATGGGTGAAATTTAAGGATGAATATAGACTGACGTGTCACTAATTAAATTTAGAGAGAGAATGAGAAGTGCATTTATTTCACCTTCTCTCTCTAAATTTAATTAGAGACACGTCAATGGGTAATTTTAATGGGTGAATTCTAGGTGAGTATAGACTGACTTGTCACTAATTAAATTTAGAGAGAATAAAAAGTGCATTCAATTCACCTTCTCTCTCCAAATTTAATTGGAAACACATCAATAGGTGAAATTCAAGGGTGAGTATAGAATTTTCCATTGTTTAGGGATGTCGATGGTGTGGGGTGGGGAGGAGCCGGGGTATATTTTCCGTTTTCCCTTCTTCGCCACCATTTGTAACCCTAAATTATAACCGCTTCATTCTTTGTTTCATTTCAAGTTTAAGTTTTTTTTTTTTTTTTTCAGTTGGAAATAAAAATTTAAAAGAAATTTTTTTTTATTAAAATCAATAACTTTCATTTTCCTATCCAACTGACAAACATTTTAATATTTTTTTTACTAATCATTAATAATAATTTTTATATTGATAATCGTATAAATTAAACTTGTCGATCGAGCTAGGGCTAATCATGATCATAAATAATTTTGAATTATATGAATGCAGTTTCATGTGGTAACCAAAGAGATGATATACTTGGGAATGGTTCTTCTGAAATTCCTTCCTCTCCGCTTTGTCGATGGTCTCATAGTTAAGCTCGAGAAATTGACGTACGGAAATTTGTCTAAGTACGGGATTCATAGGCCTGCGGAAGGACCCTTCTATGTCAAAGCAAAGACAGGCAGATCAGCAGTTATTGATGTTGGGACCATTGAAAAAATAAAAAAAGGGGTGATTAAGGTATATTTACACAATATAGTGGCCAGACCGGCTCGCTCATTTTAAGTTACGATATTATCTCCATTATGTTGATCATCTTCACAAAAAATTAGTCCATATGTATTCTAAAACTTGTAACCCTATCATCTGGTGATTGAAAATCACTGAAATTAATAGTACTTGAGCTATTCAAACATCGTTGATTTTCAGTGATTTTCAATCACCGAAAGATAGGGTTACAAGTTTTAAAATTGGCTAATTTTTTGTGAAGATGATCAACATGATGGAGAGAATATCCTTACTTAAAATGAACCCTTGATTCATTTCTAAGTGGGCCCCACAGGTCAATGTATGCTCAATGTACTCCGATTCGCTCTCTCTGCATATATGTATACCTTAATTTAAATTAGAAAAATACATACATAAACTAATATATAAACTGAAACTCACGTATATGTGTGCATGGATTATGCATGAATATATAGGTTTTTCCAGCGATATCAAGGATAGAAAAGAACAATGTGGCCTTCGACAATGGTGAGATGCATCAGTTCGATGACATAATCTTTGCAACTGGCTATGAAAGCACCGCAAACAATTGGCTTAAGGTAAATTACCATTTCGATCTGTCTATAAAAAGATAAACAACACAAACGATAAAAAATAAAAAAAACGTTTCATTTACCATTTACACAAAATTAAATTTTAAAATAGTTGTTTTCTTTTTTTTATACACTTTTAGTTTAGGTTACGCCCTTGTTTCGTTTTTCTCTATTATTTTAAAGGTCAATAATTAGCGGTGAGAGAAAGTTATTATCTTTTTTGTTTTTAAATTTTTATCTCTTAACTAAAAATCAGATTTTGACAAAATTTATATATTTAGAAAGTATTCGCTGAGTTTTCAAGACGAGATCATTCAATAATATTTTATTTTAAAAAAAAAAATTGTTTTAAAATTTTGGCCAAAATATTTTTGCATGTTGTTTTAGTAACATATATATTTTTAGAAAATTTATATATTTGAAAAGCATTAGTTGAGAATTCACTTCTTGTTTTGATGGTTTTTATTTTTTAAGCATAAAAATTTAAAATTAGATCCAAATTAGTTAAAAATGTGTTCAAAACCTAGTTTTTAGTTTGTACAAATATTTTTGCATTTTACAAATATATTTTTGGCAGCTCGAATTTGGATGCAAAGACAAGTGTATTGCAAAATCAAATTTGCATTATGAAAAAAAATATTAAGACAAATTATTGTGACTAGCCTCATTTCGAAGATCTCGACGAATGCTTTCCAAAAATATAATTTTTTTTAAAAACTTATTTATATTTTTATAGTTATGATTTTTTAAAAAAATAAAATTTAAAGGAAGTAGTCATTGTTAGCATGCACCAAAAATTAAGGATTCTTTTGACTTAGTTAAATGACAAATCTGTCTTTACACTCCTTTTTAGAAAATTTTGAACATATTGATATATTTGTGGAGTTTTTGGATAGAAATATTTTTATAGTGGAGTTTTCGACCATTCTCCCTATGGAAAATGCTAAAACGTACGCACAATTTGGGGGATTCTCTTCCCCCAAACCCATCTTAAGGCCATTATCCCCTCGTGATTTGAATCACATCCTCGAGTTTCGTCTTTCCTAAACTTCAAGGCAAGGACTACCGTCCACCTCAGGGAGGGATATAAATCCCCCAAAATGTGCGTACTTTCTAACATCACTCATAATATAAATGCTTGCTAATATATTTTTTCTCTTAATATTTGTGCATATATACAGGATTACAAGTCCCTGCTTGACAAGAATGGGATGCCCAAAAACAAATTTCCAGAGCATTGGAAGGGAGGATATGGATTATACTGCGCAGGGTTGTCTAGAAGAGGTTTGGCTGGAGTATCTATGGATGCCAAAGTCATTGCAAACGACATCGACCTGATTTTGAATGCAACGAAGAAACTTCATTAATGAAATTAGTGTTAATTAGGTTTTTAGTTAATAATATATAGTTCTAAGTATATTTCATCTTTTGATCTTCCTAGGGGTTAATTAGGTTTACGATGTTTATATCTGAAAATGTATGAACTCTTTTAAGTGATAGCGACTTAATTATGTGTGAGCTTAATGTAGCAAACTTATATCTATATATTTTAATTACAGAGTTTGTTAGAATTGAGTATATTATTTGGATAAATAGTTGGGAACTGATACTTCAGCCAAACCTTTTTACAAATGAGAGGAGTTATTTAGCTCTTCTTTATAGTCAACCCCTCTTCTTGTAGGTCCACATGCAGATGATTCAAGGGCTAATTTTAGGTGAATATATTTTTCTCACCGTGTAGATCATTGTATTCGAAAAATAGCCCGTCCTAAAACTTCTAACTCCTTCAAATCAGTGCTTAAAAATTTGGTAAGTTTTACATTTCTTTTTACCGTTAATTCTTAATAAATTTTTTATGAGGTTAGAAGTTTTAGAACGTGTTAATTTTAGGTGTGTGTGTTTTTCTCACTATATCGATCATCGACATTTAGATCATCTTCATATAGGTCACACAAGAAGAGAGGCCCAAAAAGAGTTAAATAAGGGGTTGTATCAAAAGCTTGATATAGAGCTGAAGTTAACCTATTGACATGCGGCAATGTCCACTTGAAAAGTGCTCTAATTATTGAAGTTAATAAATAATGTGAATTTTTGCAGCAACCAAAAATAACAAGAGGAACTACAGTCATACATGTGGTAGGCCAAATCAACTCATCAGATCGGACAGCTCACCTACTCAGCTTGTCAGATCGGTTAACTTACCTGGTCAGCTCGTCAGCTTGGTCAGCAAAGTAAGTCAGCTCATCAGATGAGCTCGCCCAGCAGAACTTGAGTCCAAATAAGTTAGACTAAGTCCAACTTTATCGTACATTAGATTAATGTGACTTAGTCTTTTTGAAGAATCCATAATTTTATCTTCTCAACAACGGCTAGTTCAGTTGACCGGGTCGAGATCACGTGCTTTGGAGATCTCTCATATAAATCTCAACAGAGGAGGGAGCTCTTCTATAACTATCTAAGATACGAGGTAATGGCAACTAATTTTCTCTACGATTTTTCTACTTGAACTCTCAACTAACTTGATCGTTAGAGTGTTAACCCTGCAGGTGAGCAGGTCATCTCATAGAGCACATCAGGTACGCAATGCTGCAAGATTGAAGCCTTCTCATTAGCTCATTAAGTAAGAAGCGTGGCAGCTGAGCAGTGCTGCGGGATAGAAAATCGAAGAAGCAACTCTGCCTTCCCGTCATTTTTCTCCTCAGGCCCGCAAGTCCGCAGGTTCAAAAGTCTTCAGGTCAGTAGGTCAGCAGGTCCCCAGGTCTACTGAGAGAGATTGAAGGAAGCTCTTCATCAGTGCATTGGAGTTGTTGGACTGATATCTGTCGTTCCCTCATTTTTTTCCACCTCATAGATTGGCATCGTTTGTGGGAACCTGAGCAAAAAGCCTTGTTGTCCTGTAACACCCGTGATTTTTTTTCTTATGTAATTGGGTTGGACCGAAGGTGGACCTAAGCCCACGCGTCAAAACAGGCCCAATATGAGGCCTAACAGATGAGTATTGGGTGTAAACCCATTTGAGTAAGGGTTGGGGTGGAAATAGTACGTTGTTGCATGTATGCATAATTGAGTAATTATATGATAATATTGTTTTTAGAAAATAAATAATATATGTGGAGATATCTCACACGTAGACCTTACATGGAAGTGAATAACGTGGGAAACCTTGGGAGGGTAGCTTGGTGTGCCACCTCCACAAGTTTGTCAAATTTTCCTTATTTTGAGGGTAAAATTATTACCTTTTAGTTGTTAGAGATATTTTAGTATAAAAAAATAAAATCTTTAATTAGGTAATTGTTACCAATTTGAATAAATCATTTGAATTCAAAATTAACATGTTTTATATGTTAAGAATCTCACCAAATTAATCCCTTGCATACTTTCCTTATAAGTTGGTTAATTTTAACTTATTTTAAGAAGTTCAGTGATTTTAGTCCTCATTAATATTTAAATAAATATCGGGTGGGGACCATCCATTTACTGTCAACGATTTTATCAAAAGATCATTACCATGTTTGCATGAATCTCATTGAGAATTTAAATTAATGACATGCATACAATTTTAGAAGTATTATAAAATTACTTTGCAAACAACTATTAAGGAAATATTTTAAATTTTAAATGTGATAATATAAGGTAGGACCCATACCAATTTGGCAACATATCTAGCTAAGAATGTTACCGTTTTTACATGAAATCTTAATTGGTTGAAAAATAAATCAATTAAATGTATTTTTAGAAATTAATTATAGCATAATATTTTGTAAGGAAATAATCTATTTATTTATTATTTGAAATTCAATGATAACTATCTAAATTTGTGAGTAAGACCCACATCAATGTAATTAACATTTTTAGCTAGCATAACTCCTTATAAAACTTTGATTTGCTATATGTTTAGTATCTTTTAAATTGATTACATTATTTATGCTAAGTAATTAAGACTAAGATTTTATTGATTGACATCATTTATTCTCTACTAACCAAATGTGCTAGTAGAATTGCTCACTACCAAATTATTTCCCCTATATTTCATTTTTGTCATGATTGATTACAATAATTGATACTCCTTATTTTGGTAAGTCTCAAGATGATCCAACAGTTAGAAATTATTTCTTTGATTATCAAACAAGCCAAAATCAATTATTACTATTCATCTAATTAATGGGGTGATGAGTACCTAAATCCGACGGCTAGGAATGAAGCCTACACATCTTTTCAAATTTCCTACTTAATTTACCTTGCTTTGATTGGGAAAAAATTATCAATAGAATGGAAATAATCTCTATCTTAAATACTAAATTATTACCTTCCATATTTGAGATGATACATGTCTATAAAAGAGGGTTTAGAGGGCTAGTTAAGAACACGGGGGGCTTTCTCTCTCTGGCCATCACTCTTTCCTTCTCAAACTCGTTATCTCTTTTTCTCTCTTCACTCTTTAGTTTGCACCATTAGTGAACCATTTTTACATCATCAAGATAGTGGTGGCTTCATCAAAATCATTTGGAATCTCACCATTAAAGCTTATTTGGTGAATAAATCTCGACAAATCAGACCTCAAAAACCCTTATGGAAGTGCCTAAGGTAGGGTAAATCAACCCTAAAACCTTATTTTTTCAAGTTAAATCATTATATATTAAATTGATGATTTGTTTATTAAGGTTTTGTATGATCTTGCTACTGTTTTTGTATGGTTTTGATTTTGAAATCCAGATCTAATCTTTCATGAGTTCTCATTTTTATTGCATGGTTTACTATGTGGCATTATCGAAAAGAAAAAAAAATAATGTGAGACGTGATAAGATTCTTAAAAAAAGAAAAATGATAAAAACTTTGCCTTATGGCGTTACCCCATGAGGGGTCCCCACGGAAGACGATCAATGTGACTTGGGTGGCACCCGTAATAGCCGATAAAATGATAATAAATAAGACGATCAATGAAACTGTGTGTGGCACCCGTAATAGTCGATAAAAAGAAAATAAAGAAGGCGATCAATATAACCGTGGGTGGCACCTGTAATAGCCGATAAAAATAAAATAAGGAAGAATAAAGAATGACGCTTTTATTGTTTATGAAAAATGTTGTTGTTAGAAAGTAACGCTTTACTATTTATGAATATGTTGTTGTTCATCCTTAAAAAAAATGGGATATATGTTGTGTTTTGTCACGTATTTCATGTAAATCGTGGCTAGTGTGGTTATACACGTATGTGTAACACTTCAGTAATGATTTTTATACTATTATTAGTCACATGTTTGTTATTAGTAGCGTGATATTGTGTTGTTACAAATGTCAGAAAAGCATGACAGTATGTAGAAATGGCGTTATAAGTCAAGTTTTACTAGATAATCTTGTGTTAAATGACATATTATGTAAAGTTTTACTAGTACATCATGTTTGGTAAAGCCTAAGGTATGTTTGGTTCATAAACCAACACTTGGCTAGAATATTTCATGCATACAAGGTTAGTAAGCAAGGTAAGTGAAGAGAAAAGTCCTATATGACCAAAGGAGGGGGTAACGCGTGTTATGAATTTGTTTGAGTTTTCATTAATGGTTGATTTTTAACTGCTAAGTTACACCCATTCCTGTTTCTGTTCTCCAAAAGACCCAGAGTTGGATTACATTATAATTTGTAGATCAAGGAAGAGATTTGATAGAGAGAAGACTTAAAGTAAGTTTCATAACTCCGAAAATTATATTCTATATGATAACTTTTGGGAGGAAAAATAAATGGATTTATTACATTTATTTCTCTATATAATTATGAACTACGGTATGCTTGATCCTTGAATGGGTATGTAGGCAGCCGCTACACAGCATAAGAATGCAGTAAATTACTTCATGGGTAAATTCGCATATTACTCTACAGGTAAGTCTTCTCATCAAACTAATATTGTTATGGAATGGGAAAGATTGAACTTGTTTCTTTTATTTGAAGCTTTTACTTTGAGTTTTAAGCGGTTTTGATTAGTTAATGGTTAATAATAGGCTTGAAGTTTAATATATTATTTCTTTAGTAGTATTTGTTGGATTGCATCAATCTATCTTTGGGAACTTGTGAATCTCAAAATAGATCAATCTATCTTTACTAATGTGAAGAAGAGATCTCATCACGAGATGTCAGAGTAGGCTGAATCTAATACTAGAGTTCATTAGATACTGAAGGAAGAGCTCCAGGGTTTAGTAAAGAAGCATCAGCAAGATCTAGCAAAGCTGAAAAGTGGATTTGCCAGTATACGTAAAAGGTACGACACTAAATGAATCTATCATGGATAATGAACTTCCAAAGGATTTGCAGGACAAAATTCACAGTGTTTAATGGGACGAAAGATCCGTTGGAGCATCTACTTCACTATAAGCAGACGACGGTAGCTTAGGAGAAAAATGATGCAGTACTATGTAAAATCTTCCCTAGTAGCCTTTATAAAGGAGCTCTTTTATGGTATCATAACCTTCCTAGGGGCTTAATTGAGAGCTTTTTGCAGTTGATGAAAGTCTTTATGACGCAGTTCGCCTGTAATAGAAAGTGTCGACCTAACTTGGAGACATTGTTTGCCCTAACTAGTAGATGGAAGTCTTTATGACACAGTTCGTGAAATAACCATCTTCTATTGAGGGGGTAGATGAGAACTCGATTATAATCGCATTCAAAAATACCTTAATGCCACATTCTGAGCTCTATAAATCACTTGTGAAAAGATGTGCTACCCTTTGGATGAGTTGATCTTACGTGCAGATAAGTATGCAGAAGTTAGAAGAGGATACTGGGTTAATTGCAGTACGATCTGCACCAGTAGTCGCATGAAATTCATTTCAAAAGCTGCAAGTCTCAGGAAATAAAGAAAAAAGAAAGTTCAGGAAGGATAGATCTCCACAAAACAAAGACGAAAGGACCCAATTTCCAAGGCAAAGCACATACAGATCATTCACACCATTAACTACATTTCTAGAGCGCATCTTAGCAAATGTATAGTTTAAGCCCTACTTCAGATGGTCGAGGTCAACAAAGCCACCAGAGAATAAAAGGAGGCAAGATCCAGCTAAGTATTGTGCTTACCATCGTTATTATACTCATCAAACTAATGATTGCAGGGTACTAATGCACTCGACCTAAGACTGGATTAAGACACTTGCAGGAATATATAGACTAGGTAGGAGGAAAAACAACCGAATTGGTACAGGATAAAGAAAAAAGGAAATCCAATGCCAGATTTGCAACCAAACAACTCAGCTAGTCAAGCAACGACTAAGAGGGTGATAAATGCAATACATGGACTGGGAAGGACCATACATCATTAATCGAAAAAGAGGGTCTGAAGGTTACTACTTCAAAGATAGCAAAGGAAAATAGTTGCAGCGACTATAGAATGCTACTAATTTATGATTGTATTATGCTTAGTTGAAGTTCTAGAATAATGAACGCATTCTTCTTGAAAATGACAATTAGATTGTACATCTTAATTCAAATAAAGATATGATCTTAATTTCTCTTTGAGTTCCATATTTATTTTATTGCTAAAAGTGTTTGTTCTTCATAGCTCCAAAACCCTCTGCAATGGGGTCTTCTCCTAATGAGTGGAGAAGTAAAGTCTGCAAAATTGCAACATCGAAACCCTCAGCAATGAGGTCTTCTCCTAACAAGTAGAGAATCTAATTAAGTCTGCATAGTTGCAGCATCAAAAAATCCTCTAAAGCGAAGGCTTCTCCTAATAGGTGGAGAAGCTAAGTCTGCAAAGCTGCATCACCAAAACCCTCAAAATGGGGTTTTATTCTTCTAATGGGTGGAAAAGTAAAGTCTGCAAACCTGCAGCTAGGGGTGGGACTTGGGTTGGGACAACCCGACTTGGTATTTGGGCAAGAACGGGTGAAGATTGATAGGGATTTGGGCAAGTATGGACATTATTTTGTCAACTTGAAGTTGAATTTGGGCAATCATTGGCAGAGATAATTACCAACCCGAAAAACCCGCCCAACCCGAGAAATTTTTATATATAAGTAAATATGTATATGTATATATACATATATATATATATATAAATATATATATATATATA